>OX328130.1:50125872-50295872 GCA_946811695.1 Gonocerus acuteangulatus
GACACGAAAAGACAAAACAGAAGTACTGTGGAAATATGTCGAAGTTTTGTTACCCCTGACACAAAAAAAATGGTGGTTCAAATTTGTGCATGAAATGTATACATTGGCAATTAAAAACTGAATAATTTTTAATTTGTTCACACAAGGTATTTGAAAGTAAGAAAACTACATTCCACATTTTTTTGACCAAAGAGAGCCAATCTTTCAATTTATCCCCGAATAAACCACCACTTTATTTGCATGGATTTAATGCTTATTAAATTTACAAGTTTTCGTGTAAGTATTGAATCTGTAGTCCGTTAGGGGGCTGAGGAAAAAAATCGCAAAAAAACTTTGATTTATTGATAAAAACAGAAGTGCGTTATTGGACGTCCAGAAAGTATCTTTTAATAATAATTTTAGTGAATTAATTTACTGTCGTTTTAAAGAAAATTTTGTCTATTTTATGATAGAATAGTTAGAATTTAATTATCTTGAATAGTTTTTGAGAAATCCTTTCTTATCCAGTAAAAAACATGACTACGTTAAAAAAACACAGAAAATTGGACATAGCTCCTTTTCCTTTCGGAATCGGACCATACTTTAAATGAACTTTTTTGTTGGAAATTATGTCTACAATCACCTCCTAGAGTTTGGCTATTTAGACCTGAATCACCCTGTATATATATATATATATATATATATATATATATGTATATATATATGTATATATATATTATGTTTTAGGGTTCTTCGCTGGGGAGAATTATTGATGTTAGTACGGCATTCCCCAGCAGTCGGTTTTTCTTTGTGATATTTCGGAGAAATCCCATCCTGCTTCATCAGACCGTCGTCCATCTTTTTATTTCTTTTTTTTTTTAACAATAAAGTCAAAAAAACATATACAATGGTCTGATGAAGCAGGATGGGATTTCTCCAAAATATCACCCAGAAAAACCGACCGCTGGAGAATGCCGTATTAACAGCAATATATATATATATATAGATATGTGTGTGGGTTTATTAAATCGCACAGATATGCCATTGCGACGACCCAAAAGCAGTTATTGAGAATCCCCCCGTTATTAAAAAAAATCAGCATTGTAAATAACTTGTAATAATTAACAAGTATCGGTAATTTACCCGTCGAATGTCATTTACAAGTCATCTTGTAGTTTGTGTATCTGCCAACTTCAATTAATTCAGCTTTTCATTCAGGAAGCTCTTAAGATTTCTGCATTATCATCTAGGAAAAGAATTAATGCGCCCAACTCCTAAAAAAAGTACACCGACATTCAATAAGGCTCGTTCGATTGATTGTTGAGGATTGGAACATGAAATTCCCTTATGTTCCCGGTATTGAATTCTGACTATTGGAAGAAGACAGTACGATCCGGCAATAAGAAAGTTAGAAGGAAGTGGGAAATGGAAAATGGATCAGAGGGAAGTGGTGAGGAACCCAGCTTGGCTATGATTCTCACCACGTAGGAAGCAACCTACATCCTGGGAAACCACTCCACCAAGAGGAAAACACATTACATTCGAGAAGGAAAAGTTTCACTTCACTCCACAAAACTTATATAATTAATATAAGAACGATTAAATAAAAATAATACATTGGCGACTAAACAATTAAGGATAGCCAAAATATTATTGATAGCCTAGTTATTCTCAACAATTTGTCAGAATGACTTTTTTTTTTTTTTCTTTTCTTAAAACAATTGAAAAACTTTCATACGAAGCAACTGTAACTCAGTCCTTACTTAAAAAGTTTAAAAATTTCATCTTTAAGATAAGAACTCAGTTCCTTAGATTTGCGACCCATTTCACTGGAATTGACTTTGAATATTGACGTTTTAACTGTTTCTCACGTTGAGATAAAACATTGTGTTTAACAAGCAATAAATGATTATAGGTATTAAGTTGAAACGTCTATTTTTAGTGTATGTTGTTTTTTTTTTTTTTTTTTTTTTTTAGAATTGAGTGAGTTTCTATTTTTTTTTTTTTTCCTTTTCATCAAAATAATGTGAAATGTTATTTTTTATAAATTGAGTGTATGAATAATTTCTTGGCTCACTGTATGTTAATCGCATTTTTATGGGCGTGGAGTTGTTTTAAAAAGAATTTAATACCATATAATTTGATTTTTTTTTTTTTTTTTTTTTTTTTTTTTTTTTTTTACTTTTTATGGACCAAAATTCGATTAAAAACACCTTTCTTGGCTTTCCCGTTTTTCTAAGAATTGGAGGGCGATGGAGAAAAACGGGTGGCACCCCAAGAAAGTGGGCCTCGAAATCTACATACGTAGATCTCTTGGGACAATTTCGTTGTAGACCAGTGGTTATTACATATAGACATTCTGAAAGGTCTCTCTCTCTCTCTCTCTCTCTCTCTCTCTCTCTCTCTCTCTCTCTCTCTCTCTCTCTCCTCACTCTCTCGTGCGTGCGCGCTTAGACTCTCCATCTTACGGCGCTTTATTTGCCCTACATATACTTAGCACGCTATGAATGAATCCTCGTCAAATTTAAAGAAAATTGGAAAGCGTTTTTGAGGTATAAATAATATTAGGCTATTCATAATATGAAGAATGACAGGACGTAGCATTTTATGGATCGATTGAAACCCCTTAACATCATTTTGATGATACGCGGTCCAACAGCCATTATCGCGTGCGTGCAATAACACCCGATCATTAATATCATTCTAGCATTTCCTAACAAGGCTGGCCAATTCGAATAAAACACATTATAACACTATTCTGGCAACATTCATCAATACAACTGATAGATAACAGAATGTGTTCAATCAAGCATACTAACAATAAAATAATGGTCATCCAGCTTACCGCGGTAGCCGAAGAGACGATGTGGTTTTCACTCCTTGGTCATTATATAAAGTTACTTAATGAGGGAACATGAACAGCCACAATGTGAAAAATGTAAAATGCCTTTTACGAAAATACATTTCCTTGCAGACGCGACGTTATCTCAACATACGATCTATGTGAGTCAATAATATATTACTTATACAATGGATTATAGAGCCTCATTTGAACGTAACTAAATACTTCTTCTGATTATGGTGTCTTTTGGTCACAAGAATATTCCATATCATAATTCATATCTACTTTCTTCAGATTCCTAACTACAATCTACAGATACCCTAAAAGACAAGTACAGAAAGACTTAGTGTACACTAACAAGCAAAATGTGTATCACCGTGAAGAGAAACACCAATAAATATTCTTGCATTTGTTTTGGAACTTAAAATAATTAGTATTTAAAAGAAAACAGGGCTCTAAGATTTTATATTTTGGTATTTAACAAATTCACTGTCATTGTGTGATCATTGCATTTCTGTGTAATATGCATGGCGATGGTCATACTTTATGACACACATACCATTTAAGGCCAATCTTCGCTCAGAATAATACAAAACCTTGTATCAACTTGCTTCAACTTCCCCAAAGTCACTCTCTCCGTTGTATAAACCCTTCTATGCGAACTATTTGAAAGCTTACTAAATTCTCTACAAAAAAGATTCTAAAACTATTATTGATTAGGTTAGGTCAATCGGAGAAATAAGTGCTTAAAACTTCAAATACGTCTGTTTTGTTCTTATGAACGGGTTTTTGTCGTTCTTTTAGCGCGGTTACTCCCTATCTCCATAGGGAGAACCCGCTTATGAGGTTGACCTCATGACGCGGTCCAGATGTGCCGACTAGAAACTTTCTCGTTTCAGACCCTATAGATCTCGAAAATATAGGTGGCTAAAATTTGTATATATATATATATATATATATATATATATATATATATATATATACACTGCTTGACAAGGTTGAATCGATTTGTATTAAAAATATAAATATGGAAGTCCACCTGTTAAAATGTTTGGTAATACGTATTTCATCTATAGTGATTTTATTTTAAAATGACCTGACGATTTGCAATCTTCGGATTTCAGAATAGTCGAGTTATTCGACTAAAAAATGTTGTTACACCTCGCTGGGCCCTCAATCAGCCATAGAATTGCAATGAAACGGTCACTGAATGGATTTCCTGTAAGAATTCATGGTATATTTTTTTAACAATTATTACAAATATTTATTTAAAAAAATATGCCATGAAAGGATTATTAATATTTCTTTTTGAGTGAAAAAATCCCGTCAGGCAGAAGTGGCATAACTAAGCACACTCCTTAGAAAAATGGATAATATAACCCACAATTTTGGAGAATTTCCTTAACCCTGGATCAGGCGCAATACCGGGGTACCGTAATCGGGCGCAACCGTCTAATAGGACAGCCGCGATTTTTATGGCCTTAAAAAATTCCTATATGCATTTTAAGGTTAAAAAAAGTGAGAACCTTCGTAGAAATTTAAAAAATGAAATAAAAACACTGATTTTGAGGTATCACAAATGATACCTCAGTTTGACACCCCCCATCTATCTAAGAGAGCTCTATCGCCCAAACCAGCAACTATTTACTCTGTATGGACGTAAACTAATCGCCCACAGTCAAAATGCTGAAAATGAAAAAAAAGGTTTAGGAACTATTCTTACTCCTTCAATATTGGGAAAAAGAGATCCAATTATCATTATCAATAAACATATTTTCTGTATTTGAGCTCTATTAGTCCTCAAAAACACACTAGAATAACCCCCAACTCAACCTCCCATTACAGTCTCGTCAGACCAAATGTTTTCTTGCCATTTTGGGAAAAATCTGCGTAAGAAAAGAACTACTTCTCTCCACATTTTCATAATAAAATAATTCACTAATTGGCCTATTCCGATTTTAACAGTGAACGGCTTCGCAAATACTGAAATGAGCCAAATAATGAGAAAACAATACCTTAAGAAAGTTAACAAACATCAATATTTGGGACGGGATCAGGCGCAATGGTCCTATCGGGACGGCGACGATGTATCTACTTCCTAAGCGATCTGACAGGCAAGTTAAGGGGGATGCTATGTAGACGGGACCGGCCGAGGAGGGTACTGGGGGAGGAGAATCTTGTGTTTAGTGATAGGACGGAGGTACCTTAAAAACTTATCCCAATAAAACCATTACCCTCGATGCCAGGGTTAATGTAGCCTGTAAATTCTAAAATAAATATGAATACATTGGCTCTTTATGTAGTTAACAGCTAACTAAATTATAAATTTGTTTCTGCACTAAACTCGAACTTCTAATAGAAAAATTCACTTTTTTTGTTAAACGCTTGTTCCTTATTCGTTAGGCATTATAGCTACCGAGATTCGATGCAAGAAAGTATAAAATAAAAATATTTAATGAGTGCAACTTCGATTACTACATTCCTTGTAAAAGTGATGACTTTTCATAAAAGTTCGAATTCGGCCAAAAAAGTTCAGGTAATCCCGGAAATGAATAGGCCCCATCAAGCGGGCTCTGGCATAACTTTCACTCCATATTTATACATTTATTGACATCTATAAAACCTTAAGCGCAACAGTTTTTTCGAAACTTGTTCCGAATCTAAAAACGTTTTAAACATTTTATAGATACACAAATTTGAACCACCGTTACTTTCCTGATCTATGCGTTCTGGAACGTTTAATTTTCAAGACGACATTCCGAATTGCACCATGAGGTCAACCTCATTAGTGGGTTTCCTCCCTATGGACGGAGGAAGGAAACCCACTTAAACATCAAAGGGTAAATCTGCTTAATTTATACATATATATTATTTCACTCTACTTTCCTTATTGGAGTTTTAAAATAAACCTTTTGAAAAAAAAAAAATAGAATTGAAAAGATAAAAATCTAATAAGGTAGCCCCCCTCTCAATATAATCTCCTTAAGCCCTAATTTAAAAAAAAAGGATCCCCATCTAATGAAGGAATGGAAGAGAGCCCCCTCACTTTATCAGGTACACACTTCTACAACCTTGTGCTTCTTTCAAGTAGCAAAACAATAATACTAAGAAATATTTTTTTAAATCCAGAAATTACTTCAATTTTTTTTTAAATTATTTTTCTTTTTCTTTTTTATTTATTTATTTTTTTCCTTCTCCAAAGAAGGAGAAGTATATATATATATATATACATATATATATACATATTACAAAATTGTGACCCCTTTTTCTCAATATTTAAATAGGCGGAAGGTTTTTGACCTTCAGGAAGTTTACGAGTTTTTTTTTTTTTTATATAAGCATGACATACCGCATATTTAAATATGTATTTATGTACGTATATAAAAATATATGTGTATCTATATATGTATATATAAATATATATTCCGTGTGATCATGATTTATATTTTATACTAGCTGACTCGGCGAACTTTGTACCGCCTAACAGTCAATTCTTTATTTTTTTTTTTAATACTTATTCTGCTATTTGGGACACCCGGACAGCCAGTAAGATAGAAAAAAATAAGAAAAAAACTTAATAAGTCGACAATTACATTATTTCAAAAAATAAAAATTATAAAACACTTAAAATTATTTTAATAGTCACTAAAAAATCACAATCAAAATTACAATATCAGATTTCTTATTATGAGACCTACTTATTATATTTCATTTTATTTTTAATTATTCTAAATTAAGTTTAATTTTCATTGTAGTACTTAATGGTACACGATATTTTTTGTTTCATTACCTGACGCGTAAATAAACAGAGCAGATGGTTTTCAACACGGGTACAGGCAATTGACCATGCGAGAAACATGGGTTTTCTAGATTAATACCACAAACACTTAATGACTGCCCTGGGATTTGTTTATAGTCAAACTGAGTTCATAGGTCACAGCAGCTCGATTCAAACTTGCACCATTAAGGTCGATTCACACTATACGTACCGTCTCCGACAGGCCACCGTCCAGCCGCCGACCGGCAAAATATTCTTCAATGTATTTCCAATGAGGTAGTTCACACTAGAGCGTACCGTCACCGGCAGGCCCCCAGCAGGCCACCGGCTGACCAATCTTGCTACCGGCAGGCCACCGGCATTTTTTTTTACTGCATGTTATTATAAGAGTATATTTTTATTTATTCATCAATAATTTAATTTTATAATCAGTTTTTGATAAAATTATAAAAGAGACAATGTATTTTTGTACCAAAGTTCATAAAAATCGGACCATTTTCGAGCGTTTGAGAGAGTGAACAGAAATATATATATATACATAAAAAAAAATTAAAAACATTTCTGAAATTTTGAAATGTTGAGTTATTTTTTTTTTTTAACATTACAATTTTGTTGTAAAAAAATTAATAAATCAAAAAAAATTAATATTTCAAGATTTAAGAAATGTTTTAAAAAAAACGATTTCATAAAAGTTTGTCTTGAATTGTTGAAGAATATATATATATATATATATATATATATATATATTAACATTTCAAAAGGTCAGAAATGTTTTTAATTTTTTTTTTTTTTATTCTTGGAAAAAAAAAATGATTTCAGAAAGGTTTGCCTCTCATACGCTCAAAAATGCTCCAGTATTGATGAAATTTTGTACAAAAATACATTGTCTATTGTATTATTTTATCAAAAGCTCATGATCAAATTATATTATTGATAAATAAATGTACGAATACACATAAAATGATATACAGTAAGAAAAAAAAAAACATATATAAGAAAGGTAAGAAATCAATTCAAGGCGCCGACCGAGACCGGCACGTCAGAATATTCTCCCCGAGACGGCCTGCATAGGTGGAATTCACACTATACGTACCGTCACCGGCGGGCCACCGTCCAGCAAAATATTCTTCAATGTAGTTCCAATGAGGTAGTTCAGACAGGAGCGGACCGTCAACAACAGGGCACCGACAAGCCACCAGCAGGCAACTAGTAGAATTCTCGGAAAGAATGTTCTGACATGTCGGTACAGGTCGGTGCATGTCGGTGCATGCACGGTGTGTATGAACACTCTACCGGCACATTCAGTTCGGTTCTTACCTTTCTTAGAGAAGGTTCCTTTGTTACTGCGTATTATTTATTTTAAGTGAATATTTTTATTTATTTATGAATATGGATGACGAAAAACTCATCGAACATGAAGAACTGTATAATATGGCTGATTATAAATACGGTGAAAATTTACAGAAAGATAAAATATGGCATCACGTTGGAAAGGATTTCATCACAGCAGGCATCAGACATACTTTATTAATAAATTATTAATTAGAAAACAAATGTATTGATGTTGCCAGGGGAATACTCCATTAGCAGAATTAAAAAAGCTGTTATAAGTTTCACTGTCTAGGTTCTACAAAGAGTTATTATTATGAGAATTTCAAACCTCAAGTCTAAATAAGATATATGTACATATATTCTATGAATTGTATTTTTTTATTATAAATTGTACCTTGTATCTTTTTTTATGTCTAAAATTATATTTTTACATTATAAATAAAAATAAATATGAAAATGTTAATGTTTTATTTATTTATTTATCCTTCCCTTAGACACCCTTTTCTTCAGGACTAATTGCTTCTCGAAAGGTTGTTTTTTAATATTTTTGATAAAAGTATAAAATACTGTTCTTGAGACATTCTGAAATATTATTTCATCACCTTGCAGCTCTTTGAATATTTTCCTACCAACTTTCTTTTTGATAATAATTCTTCATTCACGGCCTCCAATTTACATTAGAGGTTTTCCAAATTTCAAGCTATCATTGCTAATTTTGTATTATTTAATTTAGACATTGTTAGAAACTAAGTCAACCCGCAGAGACAACAGACTATATTCAAAATTATAACTATTACTTTTAATACTAATCCCCAAAAAAACATAAATGTGAAATAGAGGCCAAGTTCCTGCCCCCACAAAGAAACACTCCCTTCCTCAAAAATATCCCCTCCTAAAACCCCCCAAAAACGCCTTACCATTCTACACTCCAAAAAAGTAGTATGAGTTGGTGTATTAATTCAACCAAAAATATTTGCCAATACAAGAGATGATACAAGAAAGAAATGTCCAAGTTCATTACTTGGAAGACCTCATAGTTACTTACTAAGAACAGTAAAGACACTTCAACTGACCTTTAAAAACAACAATAAAAATACTTATATCCAGTTACTAAAATATCACTTTCCTCAACCAGGTATATTCTTAAACTTGGCAATATATACCTGGTTGAGGAAAGTGATATTTTAGTAACTGGATATAAGTATTTTTATTGTTGTTTTTAAAGGTCAGTTGAAGTGTCTTTACTGTTCTTAGTAAGTAACTATGAGGTCTTCCAAGTAATGAACTTGGACATTTCTTTCTTGTATCATCTCTTGTATTGGCAAATATTTTTGGTTGAATTAATACACCAACTCATACTACTTTTTTGGAGTGTAGAATGGTAAGGCGTTTTTGGGGGGTTTTAGGAGGGGATATTTTTGAGGAAGGGAGTGTTTCTTTGTGGGGGCAGGAACTTGGCCTCTATTTCACATTTATGTTTTTTTGGGGATCTCATTACTTTTTTCTAAGTATTAAATAGAATTTAGTTGCCGCATACCTACTGGATTTTATCCCGAGGATAAAGATCACAATAGGGAAAATGCAGAAGGCCTTCAAGAAAAATATAAGAACAAAGACGATACATTTTGGGTTTGTGATCCTAAACTTTGTAATTTAGATGGCTCGACTTTGAAAAACTTAGTATCTGCTTTGAAGTATATTATGCAGTGAACCCCTACGATTTTATTTACTACATTTAAGAAAGAAGACACAACTGTTTTTGTTAAGATGCGTCGAAATGTTTTTTAAAACATCAAATATAGGTTCTCCTTACCAAGACGATTCATTTGATACCCCACATGATGGGTTTCAGAAGGAATGATTGCATTTCGATGGAACAAAAGTAGAAAACGTCATAGGTAATATGACACTCCCATATCAAGACCTACCTGCGTGCCAAGTTTGGTCAAAATAGGCCAAACGGTGTGAATTTGTATAAGGGACAAACATACAGACAGACAGCTGAAAGACCTTTTTTACCTAGCCTAGTGCATTCCCCGGACCAAGGCCTACCTGTGTGCCAAGTTTGGTCAAAATCGGTCAAATGGTGTGAATTTGTGTAAGGAAAAAACATGCAGACAGACAGCTGATAGACGATTTTGACTAGCCTATGACACTACCCGGATAAAGACCTACCTATGTACCATGTTTGGTCAAAATCGGACAAATCGTGTGGATTTGTATAAGGAATAAACAGTTAGGCAAACAACTGATAGACGATTTTGAACTAGCCTATGACACTCCCCGGATCAAGACCGACATGTGTGTCAAATTTTGTCAAAATCGGCCAAACGGTGTGTATTTGAATAAGGAACAAACAGACAGACAGACAGCTGATAGACAATTTAACCTAGCCTATGATTCTCCCCGTATCAAGACCCATCTGTGTCCCAAGTTTGGTCAAGATCGGTCAAACGGTACGGATTTGTATAAGGAACAAACATACAGACAGACAGCTGGTATAAGATTTTGACCGAGTTTTACTCACATCTAGTAGTATAATACCTGTGTAAAATTTCATAACTTTATCTTTACCTGGTTGAAAGTTATGAGAGGGTAAAAATCGGCACTAAGACCGCCTGTAATATACACACAGTATGCTTAGGCCGGAACTTGGCACTACCGTGCGCCTAGATATTCATTATTCATGCATGCATTTTAGCGCGGTTCCTCCCTCCCCCATAGGGAGGAACCCCGCTTATAAGGTTGATACAATGAAACAATCCGGAAGTGCCGACAAGAAAATTTCGCGTTTCAGAACCCCTAGAGACCGAAAATAATGGTGGTTCAAATTTTTATATATATATATATATGTATATATTTATATATATATATATATATATATATATATATATATATATATATATATATATATTTGTCTGTTCGCTCATTTCTGGCTTCCCTGATGGTCCGATTTTGATGAAATTTGGTACAAAAATCTGGCGTCCAATTTTAAAGGTCAAGTTCGTTAACCAGCAAAATCCGCCCACTGGAAGATGGCGTTTGGGGCGAAATTCGCGCAAAAAAAATCGTAAAGCTTACGTTTTTGAGTTCATAAGCTTGTAAGGACTCTTTTTATATGCTTCTTGGGCTAGGAAAACGAATGAAACCATTTTCAAGGCGATAGCTTTAACCGTTTTCGAGAAAATTGGAAAAATAGTTTTTGAATACCGTTTTTGGTTTGGGTACTTAGAATCACGGGATTCAGTTGAAACATTATCTGCATGTTCTTCTTTCATTAAAACTAATATGTTGAAAGTTTTGTTACGTTTGGAGTTAAGGAAGGGTTAGAATAAAATATTTTATTAACAGACATGAAAAGTTTTGGGAACTTTGTATGCTTTCATTAATATCTCGAACACGGTTGGGAAATCGTGGTAAGTAGATAGAAACTATTTGAAAGCTTACTAAATTTTCTACAAAAAAGATTCTAAAACTATTTTTGATTAGGTTATGTCAATCGGAGAAATAAGTGCTTAAATCTTCAAATACGTCTGTTTTTTTCTTATGAACGGGTTTTTGTCGTTCTTTTTGTAATTTTTGTCTCTTTCCCTTGGTTTTTTATTGCTTTTTATTTTTGTAATTTCTTATGTTGGGAAAATGTATTTGTATGTAAAAAAGGATAGGAAAAATGAGACCAATTTTCTGTTGCTAGAAATAATGAAAATTTTGGGAACTTCGTATACTTCCATTAATATCTTGAAAACGATTGAAAATCTTGGGAAGCGAAAGGTTACCATTCGAAAGCTTACTAAATCGTCTACAAAAAAGGTTTCGAGGAAAGTTTTGAATAAGCGATGTCAATCGGATGAAATAAGTGCTTAAACTTTGAAGTAATTGATTTCCTTTATTTCATACGGTTCTTTTGGTCTGTTTTTATTCCTATTTTTTCATTTCTTATAGTTGGATAATGTATTTGACAATAAAACAGATTAATTAAAATAAGAAAAACAATTCATTGTTAGAAATATACCAGGCTGTACCGTATGAAATGTCAGTTTTGGATTTGCCGATTTCCTTCAAATGTCTTGAAACTGTCGAGGCTCCTAATCCGAGTTCTTTGGCATATTCCCTATTGTTTGCTATTGCTTATAGTAGTCAAATGTATTTGCCAATAACACAGGATACGGGCGCTAATGACCTAGAAGTAGATGCGCCGTAAAAAAAAAAAAAAAAAAAAAAAAAAAAAAAAAAAAAAAAAAAAAAAAAAAAAAAAAAAAAAAAAAAAAACAGGATACGTATAATTAGAATATTTTATTTTTGCGGAATCTTGGGATTCTCAGATCCCGTATGAATATCTATTAGGCCCTCTTCGTATATTTTCATTAATATCTCAAAAAGGGTTAGGAAATCGTGGAAAAATGTTTTGAAGAAATGTTTGATGGGGTCGTCACATTAGGAGAAATAAGTGCTTAAAACTTAGTTAGTTAGTTTCGTTTATTTAAACGGATCTATTTGTGTGTTTCCCGCAGTTTTTTTTTTCACTGCTCGTCATTTTTGTAATTTCTTATAGTAGTCAAATGTATTTGTCAGTAAACAGGATACGTATAATTAGAAGCAATATTTTGTTTGGTAGAATTCGAAGATGCCGTACGAATATCTAGATATTACCTGTGGGTTAATATGTTTTTTGAGTTGAAGCTTTAAAGCCTCAACAGGAATATTTGTGTAATCACCCTTCACAGTTAATTTATTAGAATCATGAGTGACCGTTTTTGTGTTACAACTAACAATCTTTGAAAACGAAGTTTAACTATCCTTGTTATTGTTATTTTCCTTCTGTTTGGCCGAAATTTTCTATTCGTGGTGTAATTCTCCTTGAATTTTTTGACTAGATCAAGAACCTATTTTAAGCACTCTTAAATTCCTTAATTTAATTCAGGAAGTTTATCAAGCTTGACATAATCACTTTTGGGTTAATACGGGTGGTCTATACCGAGTCCTTTGTTTGTAAACACAAAGAGCTTTCTGAGTAACGGTAAAGGGCAGTAAAAGTATATGACTACCTGGAAGTAGACCCTGCATACAGAGAATTGCAATACGAGACCTCATTCATTCTTTCACCAGCTACCGTGTAACACCTTAGATCTGTTTATATTGTTTTACTCAGTGTGAACAAGCGTTGAAAGTGCCTAAAATTTTATATTTTTATTCCTTGTTATTTTTTAATTGCTTAGAGTTGGATAATGTATTTGAAAATAAAACAGGTTAAGAAAAATAAGAAATCAATTTAATGTTAAAGATATGGATTTCCAAGATTTAGCTTTTCAACTGCCTAGCGTCCTTCCTAGGGAGGGTTGTTTGTCTTTGATTTTGGTACTTAGAATTATGGGATACAGTTGAAACATTTTCTGCGTGTTCGAATTTCATCAACACTAATATGTTGAAATTTTTGTTACGTTTAGGGTAAAGGAAGAGTTAGAATAAAATATTTTATTAACAGACAAAAAAAGTTTTGGTAACTTTGTATACTTTCGTTAGTATCTCGAAAACCGTTGACAATCTTGTGAAGCGGAAGATTACCATTCGAAAGCTTACTAAATGCTCTACAAAAATGGTTCTGTACATGGACGTATATAAAAACAATTTCGGGGGGGGGGGGGGCTGAGACCATTTCCAGGGTATGGAATACTAAATATTTAGAGCTTGGAATAGTTTTAGGCAACTAAAACGCTATTACACGTAAAATAAAATATGTTTTATGAACTAAGTGATCTTATTTAATTTATTTTTAAGGGTTTTACGAGAAGTTTTCATCATTAATTCAAAATTTTGGGACGGGGCTGCAGCCCCCTCAGCCCCCCCCCCCTCATATACGCCCATGCTTCTGTATCCTCTAGAAAGGCTTTATTAGGCATATTTTGTATTGATTTATAGAGCTTTGCTTTAGAATGAGAGCCGGATTGTGTAATTTCCGCATCTGTGTAAAAGTTAGTTACTGTCGGTGTCCCTGGCGCCTTAATATCACTTTTATTCGAGATATTCGAGAGGATTTTGACAATTTTCACGAGATATATAAAA
This sequence comes from Gonocerus acuteangulatus, assembly GCA_946811695.1. NCBI lineage: Eukaryota > Metazoa > Arthropoda > Insecta > Hemiptera > Coreidae > Gonocerus > Gonocerus acuteangulatus. Next base: position 50,139,864 of record OX328130.1, read on the forward strand.
AAAAAAAGTTTATTTCTTTTCTAAGCTTATCAAATGGCACTAGGGGCATGAACGGAACCGCGCTAAGATGCTGCAGTTCCTGCGAGTCGGACTTTTTTTATAATTCTTTTTATTATTTACGTATGGGATCGGTTGGACCGCAAGACTTATATATATTATACTACCATTATAGAGATATACGTGATTTGAAAATTTACCGGAACATTTTTTTAAATTATTATTTTAAAAAAAAAAAACAAGGCGTTAAATGTTTCAAAAACATTTTACAGATTGAAAATCGGTCAATTTGGTCGGGCTAATTTTTTTTATATATTTGAAATATGTAATGTGACATGAATTTTGGCATAATTGGAAAAATATTAATTTTTTCGTTACAACCTCAATTGTGAAATTATTTATGCAAAATCTAGCAAACTAATTGAAACAAAATTTAGCGGATTGTTTTATTAGATTATAATAATTATTCTCCTAGAATATGAAAGACCTAAATGCACTTTAAGTTTCCGAATAAAATTATATACAAAATTTATAGTTTTTGCCCTATTTTTCATAATTATTGCTATTTTGCTCAGCCCCGAATACATTTTAACGTAACGTTATAGAAATCAATAGTTCGTATATACATTTTTTTTTATTTGGATTTTTATTGAAAATAGCCAATGATTCTGAAGAATAGAGGCAATAGAAAAATATAAAAATAATACATATTCAAATTATTTATTAATTAAACAATTTATTTTCTCCAACTTACAATAAATCTCTCATAGCCTTAAATAAAGCAATTATTGCTAATTTTGTATTATTTAATTTAGAGATTGTTAGAAACTAAGTCAACCCGCATAGAAAACCGACTGAGAGATGTTTTCTCGACGTTGATGGACGGTGGCCTGTCGGTGGAGATCCGTATGGTATGAATTGGCTTCCATCTTGCCGGTCGGCGGCTGGACGGTGGCCTGCCGGTGACGGTACGTATAGTGTGAATCGACCTTTATTAGTCGAATGTCGCGCTTCGCGGGTCTGTCTTAACCAAATTCTTTCGCGTTCATTGCGATCTTCACATTCCTGGGCAGTACGATTAGATTGATAATTAATTTGATGCGTTGCATTTCGGGTTCTTCTACCTAAATTTGTCCGCCGCCTTATAGGAGGCATATTTAGTAAGTCACAAACACACAACACTTTTGTAATTTTATAGAAATTTATGGCTTTTAGATTTAGTAATATTATAGATGCACAGCAAAGAGATGTTTACATTTCAAGTGACATTTTACCATAGACAATTTACATTTTACTATCGTCAATTTGTTTTTGAGTAATGTTACCATCGAATAAATATTGACATTAATATTAATACGATACTAATGTCACTCAATTGTTTTGCCTTCCCAGAACCCCTCCACTAACACTTTATGGTAAGGTATTAGAGTTCAAATTGACCTTTAAGTATTATTACAAATCTTTTGTATGGGAATATAGAAAAGTGGAGTATTTATTACTTCGTTAATGCAAATATAAATTAATTTAAATTGCATTATTAACATGTGATTCTAATGTCACCTAGTGATTAAATGTTCTTATTTATTTAATTTTTTTGCTTATACACAAATAACCAAATATGTTAAGTGTTAAAAATATTATAATTGAGAACATATGTTTGTATTTAAAAATGAATTTGCGTTAAGGAAGTAAAAAATACCCCAAAAGTGTTGTTTTTAGACTTTTTCAGGCAACTTTTTAAATTTTTCTCTCAGTAAGAACCGTCCTCGTACTTCAAGGAATATTATAAAAAAATAATTAGGGTAATCGGTTCAGTTGTTCTCGAGATTTGCGCTTACCAACACATTTAGCGATTCATTTTTATATAATAGATATGACATTTATGTTTTATTTTTACAGTACAGTATTGTTTGTACTAAAATATAAATTTTTTAAAAAAAACAAACTGCTACATAGCGAGCTCTTAAAATTATTAATAAATAATGTATATCAAACCTTTTATTTATTTATTTATATATTTTATTCAGACCCAGTAAAGTATATCAACTTATGTGTGTTTGGCTTGGGAGATTAAATACGAACATTAAACTTTCTTTCTGTACCACATTAAATTAAATATCTCTGGCCTACATGTTTTGTAGCTCCAATGCCTCATTATCTTCTGTGGGAGTGAATGTATTACACTTTTTTTAGTTAAATTCTATCCTTTCTATCTAGGTTGTGCTTTATCTGGTGTGTTAGTGTAGTGTGGTCAATTCTGAATTCAGCCAGTACTGTTCCCTTTCATTTGTTGGAGCGGTAGCTATACTTCCACTCTTTAGTATTATTTTTCATTAAAGGTAATTTATTTATTACGGCCTGTTAGGGAAATTATTAATGTGTCTTGTGTAGGCAAAAGTTCAATAAATAAAATCAAATTAAAATAATTAATTAAAATCGCCTCTTCAAGTTTCGCATCCTTGGTGGCCTCTTCAGGGGCCTAAAAACTAAATAAAACCAAATGGGACGAAGGTGAACCTTCCACCAGTATAGCCAAGTCACCTTCGTCCCATTTGGCTGTCTTTAGTTAGTCATTCAAGGTAATCTATTGTCAGTCAGCCGACTCCAGCTGTCTTGCAAACAATTTCGGATATTTAGTTAAATTGTATTTGTAATGTCTTGGTGTGTGATTGATCAGTTCAGTTCATATTATTTTCTCCATATCCTTCAAGATTGGGCATCCATAGTGCAAATTTCGCAATTGAAAGTTCACTACAAATGTGGTGCACTTATGCCCTAACGTGGCCACAATATGCGCATCAATTCTGACAAATATTATAGAAAACGTCTCGTACATCAGTGTTATGAGTGTGCAAAACTTTCTCTCTTTACGGAATACGTCTTGAGAATATTTCCAGCATTGAGACACACTTCTCACGTTCCGATGTCACTTACACAACGAGGGAATCTAATGTTGTATATATAAGTCCGGATAATGCTCTTTATGTGTGTTCCGTACCTTACGTAATTAACAAGTGAAAAGAGTGATTGTTTCTTATATAATTCTTAACACTTTTTTTTAAAGCGTGAGTTAATTTTTAGTTTAGTTAATTCGTAATATTTATTATATCTCTAATTGTAAGATGTTAAAAAAGTGCAAGCAAGTTTCATTTCAAATCATTTCAAGGATTTTGTATTTTGTTTTCCATAAAAGCTGATTTATTTAAACAATAACAGTCAGAAATTCTTAATATATTTTTTTCTGTTGCAGGTAAGTTGCTGCAATTTGCTTACTGAAAATACTTTTAGTCATGGATTAATTATCAATTACATTAGTCGTGAGTATTTATTTATTTTTACACTATACATATTTAAAACTCGAACGAATAATTACTATAAAAAAAATTACTTTTAGTCAAAACACCATGATGAAATTTTATGTGTTGATTACTAGTTATAAAAAGAGCATTTTGTACAAATTTCAAGTTTTTTCGTTCGTCCCTACTTGAGAAATACCCATTCAAAAAGATTTTGAGCAAATTGCGATTTTGGAAGACCTGTAAAACCTGAAGGAGAGATCCAAAAGATACTTTTTCAGTCATGGTCTCAATTACATCTTTAAAAAATATTAAATATGTGTATCCATTCGTCTATTAAAAAAAAAAAAAATCTTTTGATAATAACCTTATTTGAAGATAGTTTCATGTAGAATATGATGGTTTTCAGGTTAAGTTGGTAGCTTAATGGATAAAGAAGATATTTAACTTATTGCTAACATCTGAAAACGCAACAAATTATCGAAATTCACAAACAAAAAAATTGTTTTGTACTCCCAGATATAAGTACATATAAAAATTGTCCTGCTAAAAATTGAATAAAACATGCCAGCAACATTAATTGGTTGATTTGATATGGATTGACCCTATAAATATATATATATATATATATATATATATATATATATATAGAGAGAGAGAGAGAGAGAGAGAGAGAGAGAGAGAGAGAGAGAAGATAGAAAATTCAATAGATAAACATTTATAACGAAATTGTTGAATGGTGCTTCCATAGACACTTAGGTAACTCGCAGAGTGCTACAGTCAAAATAATTACAAATATTACAGACTCGGATTTACTATCTTCTAACCGATGTTTCGCTAATCAAGCTTCTAGCTCCTTCTAGCTATCTTAACCCAGGCCGAAATATCGATTGAACTACGCACTACATCCTTCCGAACGTGGTCCACAATGTCCTCCTCAAACAGAGTGCAAAACTAACAATAAGACTCATATCCCAATCAAGATTTCGGTCATCCAAAACCAAAGTACGTTCAACACAGTAAAAGACGAAACGCAGTCCCGAAAACACTATCAAGCTCGCTCACAAATCCCCAACAAACTCCACGAGAATTATCATCACAAACGCCTTGCCAATAACGTCACGGACTCAGTCCTAAAGAATGAAAATTCGGCACTGATACCGATGAAATCCTGTATCAATAACACAATGTTCCTTAAACCTAAACCCCAACCAAAATACGTCTCTATTCCCATAACGAGTTTCTTGTTAAAATGGTCAGAAACTGTGACCCGAAAACCAAGCCAAACTCCCAACAAACTTCCAGATGAATCTGATTCCCGTGCCGTGCATCTTAGTACTTCGTTCCAAATCAACAATCGTTAATTTCTTTATGACTCATGAATTGAGGTGCCTCTACCATTAAGTACGAAAAGGCGAAACAAACAAGCGGACCACTTTGTGAAGTCAAACCAACGTGAGACAGTGAATGGGCAGTGAAAGTCTAGTGATGGGCAGATAAGATATTTCGTTCAACTTTCTCCCCTGTCATGTATTTTAAATTCATGCTTCCTGTACTCTCTCTTTAGCCCTACTTGTAGCCGATATGCAGATAACTGATAAAAATAAACTATCAATAAGGATAACCTAAGTAAGAGATCCTATGTAAATTTTAAGTAAACAAATTAAAATCTTACTCAGAGTGAGCCACAAAAAAAACTCTCCTAATAGACTTTATGTTTACAATTGGTCTTGGTGTGTGATTGATCAGTTTAGTTCATTTTGCTTTCACCATATCCTTCATGATTGGGCATCCATAGTCTCGTTAAGTAATTGTAATTAACGTCGCAATTGAAAGTTTACTACACATGTGGTGCACTTAAGTCCTAACGTGGCCACAATAGGCACTGTCTTTAGTTTTTTTTAACTCCTGAAGAGGCAACTAAGAATGCGAAACATTTAGAGCCAATGAAGACTAAGAAGATATTTTTTCAAAAAATCTTTCATAGGTGCAACCTCAATAGCTACATTCCTTCGGAACTTCCTCCAAAAAAAAACTGGAAAAAGAAATTACAAATTTGTCTACCTAAAAACTACTTCATCGTTCGGATCCCCACAAGAAACAAAAATTTTCAGGAAAAACGCGACAGTTTTACACACGAAAATTATTAAAAAGTCATTTTCTTGGTCCAATTCTGCTGCATACTCGGTAGTGGATGGCCATAAATAAATAAATGTTATGTCCAATTTACAGGAATCATTTTTTTTCTCTAGCGCAAAAACCATTATCTGAGGGTGTGTATATATATATATATATATATATATATATATATATATATATATATATATATAAATAAAAGAGACAGCCTTGAATTATTCCGGTAATCATTTACACGGTCTATAAGCATAATATTGAGTATTGAGGTCAGGATCCTTTATGAATCGCCCTCCTAGATGTGAATTCATAACCCCACGAAGACACTATGTATATGTATATATATATATATATATATATATATATATACACAGTGCCTTCATGGGGTTATGAATTCACATCTAGGAGGGCAATCCATAAAGGATCCTGACCTCAATATTATGCTTATAGACCGTGTAAATGATTACCGGAACAATTCAAGGCTGTCTCTTCAAGAGAGGTTTACGTGTAAAGGCGTTTATAATTTGATAGATTGTTCGCCAGGTTATATTCTTCCCCTGCTTTTTGAGTAAAACTCGAACATAATAAAACTTTAAAATAGTTGGTTCTTCGCTAAATGACAAGATTGTAACACTTTGTTCGATAATTATAACAGCCAAGGTTACCCGAAAGAATCCGAAATGTAAAGTGTGGTAGAAAAATTTAATAACATTGGACTGAACATATCATTAAAATAAAGGACTGGTTTCTCTTTGACATAAACGAGTGTGTATATATATATATATATATATATATGTGATGTAACAACTCTAATTATCCGAGGGCCTGCTTTATTAAGTAAAGAGTTTCTTATAATTAAGACTCCATGATTTTTCATCCACTTCATAAGAACATGACTACATCTACAGAGGTTACTCGCAACTACACTTGCATTAAATTAATTTATACACGTACATTACTTTTGGAACTTTCCTAAGGAATGAAGCTATATTTCAGTGTGTGTGTTTTTTAACAGCACAGCGGCCAAAATATTTATCGCTATAACAAAAGATTAGACAAGTTTGTTAACCAGCAAAATAGGTACATCTGAAGGTGGGGGGGGGGGGGTCCCCAAGCCCCAAAGTACTAATGTGCCCCTAAAAGTCGAAATTTGTATACAGTTGCAAAGAAACTCAACATACGTCAAGGCTATATAAAGAGATAAAGATATTTTGTGGAAATAAACTAAATCGACAGTTAGGAATGGGGCTTTTAGTGCCAAATTAATAACTTGCTCTACCGGCCGTTATTTTTACTTATTTGCAACGAACATTCGTAGGTATGATCCCCAATAAATAAGGAGTGTGTGTTGAAAAAAAAATCATTTTGGACTGACGGAAAAAAACCTTCGTGTTATACTTTTTTTTTTCAACAATTCCAGTCGTTCTTGGTTTTAAATTAAATCTAATGCTCGTCTCTTTGAAAATGAGCTATACAAGTTATACTATCGGCAATAAAGTGATGCCACTCATCATGCTAAGTTATTTTTGATACGTAAACAACATTTACCACATTTATCATCTTTTTTTTTTTTAAATGAGCAGACCATCTATTTTTTATGTTCAAGAAATAATATATTTGTGACGTGACACATGGAAATATTAAAAATTGGGTGATTTTAATTTAATTTAATCTAAAATTTCCCAGTTACTCCTTTTAAATTCAATGCAAATGGATAAATTAAATAAAGTAAACACATATATTATAAAATTATAATAGAAAAATAAATAAAGATATCCCAACAAATGTTGATAAAATAAAAAACAAATTGTGCTGCTATGAAAGATGTTTGTATGCAATAAGTTCGATATGAATAGACTGCATAGAAAGGAGGTTTAGGCCTGTTATCCCAAGAGGGTTGGAGACAGGGGAGGATTTCATGGTTATAGGCTCAACATTCAATCAGATATTCTCTCGCAATCACTCAATCAGATACAACAAGTCAATGTGGAGATTGGATACATTTTTTTCATATCAATATGAGTTATATTTGCCAATGTTACAACCCTAATTTGAAGCCTTAAGGACAGGAAACTCAAAGAAGCAAAAAATGGACCAAGGACCCTCTAATATATCAGCCATTATTTTATACATACAAACATTTTATGAAAAAAATAGTCTGATGAAGCACAATGGGATTTCTCCGAAAAATTACGTAAGAAAACCACCCCTAGAAATTGCCTTATCAGCTACAATACTTATATATATATATATATATATATATATATATATATATATATATATATATATATATATACAAGCAATCCACAATACAATCTTTGGATCTTGCTTTACAAACTTTTCACAATTTGGACCCTATGGATCATTTGTTCCTAGTGACGCTGTATTTTAATTATGAATAGGATTAGTAAACACATGATTTCACTTTATAGAACTACACTCAATTACTACTAGGATTATACTATATTAGATTCTAAATCTCGTCGCTTATACGTATATGTAGATAAGGAACAGAAATTGAATGATTTTTAATGGAATAAATCAAAGCAATAACGATTCATAACAACGTTCATCAACAAATATTTAATAAATAAACGAGAAATATTATATATAATTAATTATTAATTTATAATTACATATAACCCCCTTGGCGTCTCCTTAATATATTCCACAAAAGAATAGATTTGTTCTTACTTTGGTGTACAACTTATATTGTCTCGAAAAACATTGCTGTAGTTCGGGAATGGTAAGAGATCATTTTGGTGATTGTAACAAAAAGGATACTTCATAAAGTAAAAAATTAAATAATAACGAAAAAAAATTGAACGGGGCGTCGCCAAGAATCGAATATTTTTTTTTTCTAACAGTCTTTAAAAATTTTGATATTTTACATTCCGATCATACAACTCAATTGTCACAGACATTTCGTTTTATGTATTTTTTTTTTGTCCGTCGGGGGCTCCAAATTCAGAATTTTGGCTTTAGGCCACTTTTAGGGGATTATTTTGATCCTCGAAATTTCAAAGGAAAATCTTTCTATAGCCAAAAACCTATGCTTATACAGCTAGTGCTTCTGTAGTTATAAACACAAGAAGGATTTTTATCCTTCTTTATACTTCGTCATTGGGATTCTGTTCTTCTTACTTTATTTCGGCCTCCATACCCTGCGGTGTCCTCAAGCTTGGTTTGATATTTCGCCCAACTCGAAAAGGACTTCATCAGATTCGTTGATCTTTCTTAAGGTCTAATACTACCTTCTAACTTTTTTTTCTTTTTTGTTTTTTATAATTTTTTTTATGGACTAAAATTCTTCCTTAACTAATCAAAAATGATATCCAAGAGTATTTATGTGAAAGAAAAAATGTTTTAATGGGCAAAAATATGAATTTTCGAGTGAAATCCCGATGCCGAGTGAACGCGGTGTTGATTTGCAGATAATTTTTTGAGTGAGTTTCGATTGGTCTCTTTTTAATTGTAATGTTTTTATATTGTCCTCCTTTAATACATTTGAAAATTAAACCCCATTTTTTTTTTGTCTTAATTCAAGAAACTATGAAAAAAAAGGAAATAGGAAAGAAATGAACATTTCAGAATATTAAACTTTAAAGTCGTTTTCTCAAGACCATGTTTTTCAAATCGGGCGATACTCTGGCGTCTTTAATTTTTGCCCGATAAACTTCAAATTTTAACTGCAGCTTCCTCATGATTTTAGCTAGTAAAGTACATAGGATTTTTTTGATTCATTGAATTTTAACGATTTTTTTAATAGAAAATGAATAATTGTTCACAATTTTCGAAAAAATTAATATTTCTTAAAAATCCTGCGTACATTATTAGATTTAACCTTCTTCATTCGAAATAATTTCAGTTTTTCGTTCTAGATTAAAATTTTCCGCCTGCAGACTATCGCCCGTGAAAAAAGAGGGCTTCCGTTTCTCAGACACAGCGAAGCCTTTTTTTTTTTTTTTTTTTTTTTTTTTTTTTTTTTTTTTTTTTTTTTTTTTTTTTTTAACTTAAGTGCTAAAAAAATTGATTGAAAAATATTGATTTATTTGTTATGTTTCAAGAAAATGACTTTGATTTTGATCGCACAAGGTAATCTTACCCCTTAATAGCAGGGAAGACTGCCGTCAGGACGCCACTGGGAATGAGGGCCAGAATAAAGAAAGAAGAACAGAATTTATAGTGATGCAAGTAGGAACATTTATAAATTTGCCAATCTGAGCAACGGAATATAATTCCCCCTACATAATGAGCTATCAATGACTAGCTAAAGACTGCTGAAAGACAGACAGGACGGTATCGATCGCATGGAGTAGCGTTCAGCAGAAGGGGGGAAGCGAGGTAATAGGCTTAGAAAGGAGGAAAGCAGAGAAGGGAGAGGGAGGGTTGCGGTCTGATCAAAGGGCTGCTTCACAGCTAACCCCGTTAGCATCTAACTGTCATCGTTATAGAGTCCCAATTAACATGTAATCCTCTAAAATACACATCATACAACCGAAAAGTTGTTACTTTCATCATTTAGAGGTTAGGGCAAAACAACTTTTATAACTAAAAATGTTCTTACGCATTCTTAGTTACCGCTTATCACCTCTTTGGTAGGCCTATTACCTCTTTCGTAATGGCTATAAACGCCTGGTAATATGTTTTAATCAGTGAAAGTATCTTAAAAAGCTTTTATTTAAAATTAAAAAAAAATGATATCAAAACCTAAGTGCAATAATAATAATAGTATAAGTGGAATTCTGTTCTTCTTACTTTATTTCGGCCTCCATACCCTGCGGTGTCCTCAAGCTTGGTTTGATATTTCGCCCAACTCGAAAAGGACTTCATCAGATTCGTTGATCTTTCTTAATGTCTAATAATAATAGTATAAGTGGAATTCATTACTTTTGACTAAAAAAAGCTGCATAACTAAGCACTTTCCTCAGAATTTGCTTTAAATAACCTATATAAATAAAATAGTTCTTATTTTTTACTTTTGTAATGAGGAACCGTTCAATGTAATTTGCTTTCAGAGTCATGTTTATGGTGCTACACTACTTAATAAATACACAAAAACTTCATATTTTCGTCTTTTGATCTGACGCAGGAACGAGATAAAGTCCACCTAGTGGTAGAAAGCGCTCCTAGCGGCTGCTTTGCCAATCTACGTCTGGCGGGCTAATTCTATTGAAACATGGTACAAAGTGAACTCCTCTTTCCCGTAGACCGATTTAGTTTATTTTTACAACACATAATAGCAAATTGGTAATGTGGGTCCGGAGTAAACCCCCCTCCTAATGAACCGATTTTGATGGTTAACGACCTCGTTCAATCGTTTGCTAAGAAAACGTTATGTATCAATTTTCGTGACGAAAAAACAAAAGCTCTGGCGTCTATCGTGGTAACACACACACACACACACACACACACACACACACACACACACACACACACACATATATATATATATATATATATATATATATATATATTGTATTTTTTAAACAATTATCCTCCCCCCCCCCCCGCCCAAAAAAAGGAAGGAATTCTGAGGTCAGTCTAATTTAAAAGCACAATTGGTTTGATCCATTCCTCAGACCTTAATAAGTCCTTTATTTATATCATCATTTTACGTTTCGGCCTTCAGGCCATTTTCAATATCTTATTTCTAGCAGCCTCTTTTTTAAAAAAAAGTTTAGGCCTTGTCATCCTGGCAATTCTTCTCATAAAAATTCAAATTTTATAGGTATATTCCAAATCTAAATCACAGCCATCTTGAATTTTTATGAAAAGAATTGCAAGGATGAGAATGCCTAAACTTAAAAGTTTTAAAAAAGAGGCTGCTAGAAATAATATATTGAAAACGGCCTGAAAGCCGAAACGTTGTAAAATGATGATATAAATAAAGGACTTATTAACGTCTGAAGAATGGATCAAACCAATTGAGCTTATATATATATATATATATATATATATGTCAATTTTAACGGGGTCATTTTCGGTGTCTACTAGGTAGGATCGATAAAGATTTGAAGAAACTTTTCAAAAATTCCGACATGGTGCAACCGCAATAGCTATTTTCCTTCGGAGGAAAGTACTAAAAGACAAATAAATGAACAATAGCCCTTATGAAAATAGTAAAAATCATAATACCACAGAAATAATCATGCATCTATGTACGTCCATGGACAAAACTAATATTAAAGTTGCACCAACCTACAGTTGGCAAGCGTTTACGTAATTATCTTCCACTTCACGACTCTACAACTAGCCACTGAGCACAAGACAGCACACCGATTCTATTGGTAACTCTCCACAAGGTAGCAGCCCCGAAGTGTCAAAGGTGTTAGTAATAACGGCGGTGATTATCACGTTATTCGTGCCCGTTGCTGGCCACACATCCACGTCCGACATACTTTGGATGGATGCCGTTCCGGTTTTCCCATTAACGAGTTATCTCGGGTGGGAGGGTTAAACTTATTATTAACTAGAATACATTTTCATACTAATTTTGGCTAAATTGTGTATTTTTTTTGCTTTATCGAACCCTTAGTAAACTGGGGTAATGTCATGAGGCATAATACATATCTTGTATATTTTTGTTTTGCGAAAACAAAGCCAAATAAGCCTAACGCCCTCGCCCGAAATATCTCGGCCTTTTCGTTTCTTCTTCAGGGCGACTCAAAAGATATATAATATTAATGGAGAAAATTGACAGTTGCTTCGAAATGTTATATATTCACTAATTTGAACCACCGGGATTTCACATTTTTTTGGGGGGGGGCGTGAGGTTAGCTCAGTCATTCAGCGCTAGAGCACTGTACTAATACCCTGGAGGACCTGAGTTAAATTCGGGCGCTTACTGAAGATTTTATCTTCTAGTGCCGTCGTTCGAGGGTTGGATTCGAGGTCCCACGACGTCCCTACGCTCTCCCAGCCTTCAATTAATATATTAATGGGTTCATGCTAAGGGATAAATCAGACGGTAGAATAGTACAGACCACACTGTCTCCCTCGAGAGCAATTTGTAAATCCTAAGAACGTAGAGATACCCTAAGAGTCAGAACCACTACAGTATCTCCCCCTCTGCGTCTTTGTGGCTTATTAGAAATTTCAGCTGCTTGAATAATGAAAGCATATGTCGAATTAATAACTTATGATCACAGCACCATATCGAAAACATCTTGAATCAACGATATGTGCACTTAATTTGAACAAAATCAATATTGTAGATCTTGAAATAGTTGGATAACAATTAGATTTATTTAGTAATAAGGATGTGTGCATCCTTGAAGTATAGGCACTTTTAGAAATATTTTCTAAGCAAAAAATATTCAGAAATTAACTAATCCTATTTCTAAAAAATCGGACGAAGTTGACTGATTAAGCGGTCCTTGCCCATTCCCGCACCTGTCTTGTGTCAGTGTTGGCCGTGCATTATTGGCTCTCTGGATCACTGATCTTAGCCGGAAATAGTTTCAAAGTATGTAATAATTCTTTTATACATTCTAGATTAGGAATTAATTGATTTTAATTGAAATGAGTATATCGTTTACATGTTATTCATTGATTCATCTCATAAGTACCTTACTCTCGTGAGACCGGAAGGAAAAAATACTTTTTTTGGCATTCCTAATGAAATGTTTTTCTCAATTCTGTCTGAAATGATATTGTGGGCTAGCATTATACTATTATTATAAATTATTCAGTACATTTTTTTTTTTTTTTTTTTTTTTTTTTTTTTAAAGCCTGCTAATCTTAGGGTAATCGAATGAACCATTTTCATTTTCGGGATCTTTGTGACTTGGAATAGGTCTACGACGTATCGCGGCATTTCATATTGGGGATCGAGGCATCGGGAATCCCCAATATGAAATGCCGCATGGGCATGGGCAGCTTAAGCGGCCTACCCCGTATTTATGAATACAATTTTTTTTTTAACATCCTGGGTTCATATTTAGTAAATGGATGTCCCCCAGACTCACAAATATAAATTAAAAAAAAATCCAACATAGCTAGCGAAATGTGCCCGTTAAAGGGTTAATACGTAATCGTTACAATAATTGTCGACCGATTCATTCATTTATACGAGTACCTTTCATTTACTTTTTTCTTTTCTATATAAAGTTTTATTAATTATTTATTTTATTATTTTTTTTATTTATATATTTTAACGTTTCTAAATAATAGACATTTTAATACATTTCATTACAAATGTTTTGACACCTTGAGAAGGTCTGTAGCATGTATATTTCTGAAACTATGTGCAAAATAAGTTAAAAAAGACGTGATTTTGTCAATTTTTTTGTATTTAAAATTAAAGAAAAAAATGCCAAACATTTTTCGATTTGTGCGTACTTTAATTATTGTTACTTCAGTTATTCTGAAGATATTTCCGCAAAAATGAGCTTGACCTCCCTCAACAGCCCTGAACTTGTCATTAAAGTCTGAGGTCTTCTATTTAGTACAAAATATATATACCTAAAACAAGAAATTCTGACGTAGAACTATGAGTAAGCTTTTTACGTTTAATAATTAGAGACAAAATTTGAAAGCTTTCAAGGAAGAAATTCCGAAAGAGGATTCGTTGAGTGCTCCTTATGTAATTCCTGAAGTTCCTAAACACTTCCTGAAGCTTCTCCCTCAACTACCGGTTCATTTATAGGATTGTTCAACTATTTTCAAGTAGCTCCGGCTTCTTGGAGAATATTCAAAATTTAACCAAGTTAATTATTCCTCAAACCACAAGCTAGGATAAGTTTCAATTTCTTATAAATTGAAAACCAAATTTCCGGATCATTAAGCATATTTCTGCCCTCCTAGTGGGGAAGAAAACCGCTAATTACGTCGAATGGATGACGAAATCCGGAATGGCGAAAAATGACGAATTTTATTACACATAAATCACAAAAACGTCGGGCTCACAGGAACTTCGACATCTTAGCGCGATTTCGTTCATATTCAGTATAGGAAGAGAGGAAGGTTTTCAACTTTTGTGAAAAATATAAAATGTAATCGCTTAGTATAGATGGCTTTTCTACATTTGTTGACTTAAATCAACTATCGTCCTTACATAGATGCTAAGTACAACTTATCACACAAAGCCTTCAACAGTCACAATTTTTTACTCAACTGCATTAGCCATGCTGATTTCCTAGCACGAGTGGTTCAGAGGATACTGTTATTTATTTATTTTTTGGATTTAAGGCGTGTCAACCTTGGAGGCCATTAACGCCTGATACAGTTCTTTGCGTTTAATTTACTAATTTTTATTATTTTTTTTTTCCTTTTTTACAAGGCATCTTTTTATTTGGAAATAAACAAACGTAAACAAAACGTTTACAGCATAGTTTGGATGAATATTAAATATCTTTAAAACTTGTCATCTCCATGCCTAATCTTGAAATATGGAAAACGACAATTCAGAAAATTCTAGTTGTTTTTGTTTGCTAACCTCGACAACGGTTACATATATAGCTTTGATAATGGTTTCATTCGATTTCCCAAAACAAATTACTTATAAAATGTATACCTGGAATCCGAACGGTAAGCCGTAATTTGAACGATAATTTATCGCGAATTTCGCCGAAAAAGCTGTGTTACAGTAGGCGGATGCTGCTCCATAAAAAAATTCACATTTTGTCTGAGACAATGCATTATTGCAACATATTTCACCAATCTGGAAGAAGGGAGAGAATACCCTGAGAAATAACTGTATACATGTTCTTGAATCAGTAAGAAACTGAAGGTAGAATATGGATTCATCTGTGATGAATATATTTAGTGTGCGATCTTTTATATAATGGAATTCCGTCGGCTTATCCGCTGGAGGCCCACCGCAGAGATCTTTTGTGAGGGAAATTCTTGCTTTTCCACACGACTGCTTGCACGCCACTCCATCCTAGGGGATCTATGATTCTTATTCAGCCATCAACAGTTTATTGTAACTTTATACTGGAATATACCAAGTTAGAAGGGTTTTTATGGATGTTTCTTATTTCACTTCGGAAGAAAGATATGCATCTAACGGGATGCTTGGGTTTGAAGGAGTAAATTTATGTTTGTAGAAGTAATTGGATTTAAATATTCAAATAATGCTTCGAGTGGGGGGTCCCCTCACTGGTGCCAGAAATTTTCTCATCTCAGGGCTCGCTGAGAAAATTCCTGGCTGCACCCTGGACGTCGGCGCTAAAGGCCACGATTTGTCGATGCGCCGTAAAAAAAAAAAAAAAAAAAAAAAAAAAAAAAAAAAAAAAAAAAAAAAAAAAAAAAAAATGCTTCGAGTGCACAGGTTAGATTAGATTAGATTAGAATAAGCCGTCTGGATTTATCCAGGAAAAACCGCGTCTATTCAACCAATCGTCGCTTGCAGTAGGGCCAAACGACTTTTCGTGTTTCAAAAAAGGCAATAAATAAAAATGAAAGGTAATACAATTTGTAACAACTTCGTTTGGCCAGATTTTTGTTTTTTGTTTCCCCTGATTATTAAATTACGTGTAAATAATGTACAAACTGTTACAATTAAACATAAAATAATATTTCATTTTTCATCTAACTTGGAATAAATCAGACTGACAGTTTCAAAACGTAAATTTATCTTAATTCAATAATGAGATTGATGGAAATAATATGATTGAATTGGAATGCTTTAAAAATAGATTTTTATTTTTTCCACATCTAATCAGGATATGAACGTTTAATTTCAACGATATCAGTGCATTGATAATAGGTTAGATGAAAAATGAAATATTATTTTATGTTCAATTGTAAAAGTTTGTAAATTATTTACACGTAATTTAATAATCAGAGGAAACAAAAAACAAAAATCTGGCTAGACGAAATTGTTATTAGATTTTTTTTTTTTTTAAATATTCAAATCGGTTAAGATTTGGAGGCAGTAGCCTTTTTTTGAAACTCGAAAAGTCGTTTGGTTCCACTGTGCGACGCGTACAGTGGGCCCAAACGAGATATCGTGTTTCAAGAAAGGCTACTGCCTCCAAGTCTTCCTTCATTTAATTTTTTTTTAAATGAATGCTAATACAATTTACAACAACTTTGTCTAGTCTGATTTTTATAAAGAAGTTACATTCAGGAAGTTTTACAACTGAACATAAAATAACATTTCATTTTTCATCTAACTTAATATCAGCACTTAAATGTATCATAATTTAATAATGAGATTAATTGAAATATGAAATGGAATATTTTGTATAGATAATAATTGTAATGAAATAAATACGATGCTGAAATATTATTACTGTTATTAATTGGTATATCAACTATTTTATAAATTATTCTTTAAGTATATTAATAAACAAGGGAAACAAAAATATGACTAGACAAAGTTGTTCTAAATTTTATTAGCTTTCAATTCATTCAAAAATTCATTGAAATCCGTTAAGATTTAGAGGCTGTAGCCATTTTTGAAACATGATATGTTCCGCACTATGCGACATGTCGTTGTGTTATACTACCAGGCCCGTATCGGAAAAGAATCTCCTAAGGGTTTTGAGTTTCATATTGGCTAACCACCATGGGTTATCAATGGGGCCAGACATTCAATTTGCGAGCAATAAAGAGTTTATCTTCTAGTTTCTTCGTTTGAGGGTTTGAATCGGGGTTCTAGGCCGTCCCATGGCCCAACCAGCAGTTAATTAATGTAATGTGCCTGCAAAAGGGAAAATCAAGCGGCTGGAGCATCGTACTGACCATACTATCAACCTAGTGAGCCGCTTGATCAAGAATCAGATTCCTTCACAGTATCTGACAGAATGTTTTAAAATAACTAGTTTACATAAATTTATATAATTATTGACTTATAAATCAATTTATGATAAAAAGGATCTTTTTTATCCCATTAAAAGCTATATTAAACTGTTTGATGGTTGTTTTTCTGACAGGACAAGGTAATCGTGCCATGGGTTCATGATAATTGATATGCTTGGAACAATCTGGTAATGGGTTCGCACCAAAACCACACACAATGGTCCCCTTGGGGGAATCGTGTGCAGACCGCATCATCCCATTACAACTACAGACTGATTGGAGCCATATCTCTCCAACATTTACTATACAAATCAATAAACATCCAAAAGGTTTAACTCTTTTTTACTTGTTTTATTAAAAAAGGTTTTGATTTTTTAAATAATTGAATCGATCCATGCAAAAAGAGCTACAGTCCATTTTTTTCCAAATATGTGTTAGTGATGGATTCGTTGTCTCTGACGGACACTACACATTTCTATGTAAAGAGGACTTTAGTCCAATACATTGTTGCCATAGAAATACATGTAGCAAAAAAATTCATTAACGGCATTGCAGCACACACCTTTCGTTTACGGCAAGGTCTTCAGGTACCAGTGTTCCCACCCAATCCAGCCTAACCAGGAGGGAAGGTCCCCATTAAGCAGAAACAAATTGAAGACATTAAGAAGTTGATGCCATACGTTTCAGAAGAGCACAAGAATTTTTACTATGAAATATTGGGTTGGCCAACAACTATAAACATAGATGAAGAAGTTCGAGACGATTAAGCATTACATTACTCATTGTATGAACTTTATATCATGCAAATATTTCTTACATATTGTACCATTGATAATAAACTGTTACTCAATATATCCTACAATGTGTTTCACATTATATTAGACCTTATATTTTACAAGGAGGTACTCCTTAGGCAGTTCCATGCAAGAAGAGCTTCAGTCCAAGCATTGTTATTATATTTTAATAATATAATTCATTTGTTAGTAATAACCAATGTTGCATATATAACTTGTGTCAGTATGGGGTACTCAGAAAAAAAAAATAGCACAATAATAAAACAAATGAAGGGTGTGGACAGTTTTTTCTCGTTTTCTCAAAACTACTAATTATGGACTGAAGCTCTTTTTGCATGGGTCGATTCAATTATTATTGTATATAAACATTCAGATGCTCTGTAACCTATTCGTTTTATCTAGTATAAGGTACGACCATACGTTAGTGCGCACTAGTAGCATGAAATGGATGATCTTGGGGACTGCGAGACCCTAAGATCATTTGACCCTTACCTTTGTTTGACTTATGTATTAGCCAGTCAATTACGAACTTCCATAAACAGCGGAGGCATATTAGTACCCATTTTACGTTTCAGAAATAGGGTGTGGGTCGACATATTTATAAGTGATGAAAACTTAAAATGTGTGTTTTGTTTTTTTGGACGAGTTTTTGATGTTGTTTGACTCATTTCGTTTGATTTAATTTATTGTAAAAGAAGACTGGAAAATGAGAAACGTTTTGGTAATAGTGTTTTCCTAGAGCGAACGTGGAGAAGGACGGGGAGTCATTCTTCTAGGTGAGGGTACCCTTGCCGCGTATCTGGGGCCATAAATGTATTTCACAAAAGGTCTAACCAAAATAATAACTGTTTATATTTCAATCTTTCCTAATGACATAGGGATAAGAAGGGAACCGTGTTAAGATGGCGCAGTTCCTGCGAGTCGGACTTTTTATTCTCGAGTGGAAAATTTCTCATATCAAAATTAATAGTGTAAATGGTATAGTGTCAGAGTAAGGACTGCCCAGATATGGTTTAAAAAATTTGAAGTTGGAAAAACCAGCAGTTAATTTTAATAACGACATTGTTAAAAATCTTGTTCTCAGGTCCAAAAATAGCAGTCCATCAGATCGCAGAAAGGAAGTGTTCATCTTGTGGATTATAAACTCGCGAATGGCAAATGTGATAAAGTGTTCTTTTATCATGATAATGCTAGACCACTTACTTTTTTATTGCCTTAAATAATGTATCATCAATTATAGCATGGTTCCCCTCATACTATATTTTATTCATAAATTGATAAGTAATCAAAGTATAATGCTTCTTGACATTGAGGCACTCCGGACCAGAGTCAACAAACAGATAACCAAGAGATAACCCTTCATCTATGGTTTACCAGTAACAGGAGTTATACCAGTACAGGTTAAAATTCGTTGTCAATAATAAATGAATGTTAAAATTTAAAAATTTATGTTTCTCAGATGTCATTTGGAAAGACCCATTATATTTTCGAGCATTACCAAGAAGTGTTGTGACTGGGGATACTGGCGGGTGAGGAGGCTGTGCAAGGGTTCGGGATATCGGATGGAACACCACCAGAAAAACTCTACAAGTTGAAATGGACCTCAATGAAAATGGTGATTTTGACCTCATAACGTAACCTTTATGAGGGGCAGTTTATTTCTAGTAATTCAAGGATTGCCATCATAGTTGAAATTAACTGCAATTACAAATAATACTATGAAATAGATACAGTACTGTAACTGCCGTTCTGTTATTGTCCTCGCAACGCATGCTCCCTAGGCGTGCATGCTCTCTTTAAAACTAAAAATTCAAACCCCTCTAGAAATACCTACTTAAAAATTTGAATATCAAAACAACCTTTCTTTGAGTGTTTACATCCTAAAGGAAGGGTCCATGCAAAATTTCAAATTTTTCTCTCAAGTGGTTTGTGCTGGGCGATGATAGGTCAGTGGGTCAGTGAGTGAGTGGTATTTGACTAATATATAGTAGATGAAAATCGGGGCAAACTATTCAACGAACATATTCAATACATTGATGAAGTAATATATTGAAAAATGGTCTTATTCGATACTTTATTTAAGGCATTAAAGGCTATTCTAAAGGGGTTGGAGTTCTGACAATTTGCGACAAGCCGTATCGCCCACAATCCAACAGCAAAGTCTCAAAACTGAAAAACGAGATTTTTCATATTCGATAGTTTGAAATGGTAGGGACATATGCGGATTTTTATGGAGAAGGAGATATGAGAAGGAGTGCTTGTTTGAGAACATTTTGGAGAACATCGTCAATTTCACCCAAAAAATTAACTTGTTTTTTTCAGTAAATGGTATTTTGAGGTAACTCATAAAAATATTTATTTATTTATTTATTTATTTATTGAGATGTCACAACGAAGCGATATGCTCTTTAGGTCAATGTGCGAACAAAGCTAACAATTATACAGCATTATACAAACATGTCTGACTAATATAAACAAAAAACAATGACTTTGGGAATATATTTCATAAAATAGTAATTTTGAACAGTCTGATTGAAAATGCAACAAAAATAAAGTTTTTAATTAAAAAATTAAACATGAAAATATATGTTATATTACCTATATATATATATATATATATATATATATATATATACATACAACTTGAAAACTTGTAATTTTAAATGAATTATAATGTTAAATGCATTTAACTGTTAAATAAACAATAGTGTATTAAAAAAGTTGAAATTTCTTTTTAATTATCAGATATTTTAATATATTGTCTATGTGTGTACTGTCCTCTGTAAGTAGTTCGTGTAAATCATTTGGTAAGTCAATGTTTTCTCTTTCTCTGCAGTCTGTAAGTAAGTGTTTAATTGTCAGTGGAACGTTGCAAATTGTACAATTCGGTTTGTCCTGTTTTGTCATTAAATATGAATGTGTCAAGTGAGAATGTCCGATTCTTAGTCTAGTAAGCACGACTTCTTCTCGTCTTACATTCCGGATACTGGAACTCCAGGCTCCTATTGTCGGCTTAATCTCCCCTAGCTTTTGTCTTGTGTGTATGTCCAGTCAGTTTGCCACTCATAAAAATAAATATGTTTTCTAAAATGTATTTTCTTTAATATATAACTGTGTTTAGAAATAGACTCGAGATGTTTTTAAAAGTCCTTTCAGGAGTACAAATACAACAGCTAATTTACTTTTTCTGCTCAGAACAGACGACTTGAGAACTTTCTAAAACGTTCATATACTTGTCGATATTGTGGCTACTGTAAAGTCTACATCATCCCTGTGGAATGGGAAGTCCTAAAATCCTGAAGTAAGAGAAATTTAAAATCCGTATAATTCGTGTTTATTTTCTAAAACGGCTCAGCCTTGATTGCGAATCTCTTCTTAATGTACACGGAGCCTAAAGAGCATGTCAGAGAGCTATTAAGCGAGCGATGAGAATCAAGGAAGAGACCGGTAGAACGTGAGAGTGAGTGAGTGAGAGAGATAGCGTGATGCTGAGAGACAAACAGAAGCTCGCCGGAGCTGTGGTGCTGTCGACATGGCGGCTCGGGTCGATGTCGAAGCCCCACCCCCAGAAAACCACGCCCCCTTAACCCCCTCCAGTCTCATCTACACATATTTATACACCCCTGTAGAGGTCTCAGGGAGAATACTAGGGAATAACTTCTCAAGACTTGCTAATAACTAAATACCACAAGGAAAATAACTTTACTGCGGTTCACTCTTCAGAGGAGATCGCCTTTTCCCCCAACTGGATATCAGAAGAGATTCTGAATCCAAAAATGGATTCCTTTTATCCCAAAGAAATCCTAAGTTTACAACAGGAGATGTGGCCGGAAAAGAGCCGTTCCTACCATTCTGGACACCTTGTGACAACGAACATGTGGAGAATGCCATGGACTCCTAACTATAAGAAATATACTATCAGACTGCCGAAGAAGAACTCAATTTACACATACCCTCTGACCTTTCATTACTTTTGATGGTAGTCTTTATTTGGACAAGACATTTAAATACTTACAAACTGCACGTTTATATACCACACATTGAACAAAGCCAATTACTATTATCATTTTTGGCAGTTTTCCTTTTGTCTTTATTGACATATTTTTTAGCAGGCATTGTTGGAAGGAGGATATTTTTTAGCAGGAATCACCCGAAGGAGTGTGAAGACAATGCTAGGTCTTCCTGCGAATACTTGGAGCAGTATGCTTTATGAACGTCGGTACAAGGGGTGCTTCGACGCTATTGGGAAGTGCCATTGCAGCATCGTGCTTCTGCTCAAATACCTTTGAAGTTTTGACAAAATGGAATACACTGCGGAAACGTTCGTATGTGCCAAAAGGCTGGGAACCATTGTAAAAGTCTTAAGAAAACCATTCTAAAAGTACCACGTAACCTCTCCTAGATATCTCAAGTAAACCATTGTACAAATCTCAAGGAAACCCTTGTACAAGTGTCAAAGAACCTTTGTACGAATTTCAAGGAAACCATTGTACAAGTCTAGAGAAACGCCTTGTACAAATCTCAAAGACTACCTTGTACAAGTCTTAAGAAAACCTTTCTACAAGTACCACCTAGCCTCTCCTAGATATCTCAAGAAAAACATTGTACAAATCTCAAGGAAACCCTTGTACAAGTCTCAAAGAACCTTTGAACGAATTTCTAGGAAACCATTGTACAAGTCTAGAGAAAAACCCTTGTACAAATCTCAAAGACTACCTTGTACAAGTTTCATGGACTCTCTAGTATTAATCGCAAAAAAACCTTTTTATCAGTCTCAAGAAAACCTTTCTACAAGTTTCAAAAAAACCTTCAACAAGTCTCAAGAACGCCCTTGTACAACTCTCAGGAATCCTTTTGTACAAGTAACAGGAAACCCCTACTACAAGTTTGAAGAAACCCAGTCGTAGAATATGGTCACGGAGAAGTCCAAAACCAGCTTCGCCGCTTAACATAACAGTTATAGTGGAAAAAGAACATTGATTTGATCTTTATCCAAAGTGATTGATTAATAAGTGTGGTTCCACAGCCGACGACATTCATAAAGTTGGGCTTGAAGGTTAGGTAATAATAAGCTTTGTTTCGCATCATTTGACATAAGATATAGAAATAATGCATTTTTTTTTTTTTTTTTTTTTTTTTTTTTTTTTTACGGCGCATCTACAACTTGGTCATTAGCGCCGGGCTATCTACAGGTTGCCACCCTTTTCTAATGCCAACAGCACATGGTCGATCACCCATTCAGGTACTGACCACGCCCGACGTTGCTTAACTTCGGTGATCTAGGGGAACCGGTGTATTCAACGTGGCTATGGCCGTTGGCAGAGAAATAATGCATATTTAACATTTAATTGCAAGTTAAAATATTTTTGAGTAAACAATTCCTGAATCCAGCTCTTTCCGACACCAACATTCCTTCATACAATTTTATGAACTGTGTTATAGAATTCGTAGAGTAAATTTGCGCTTTAACGCCTAGGGGTAATCAATGCGCCCTTGTCAATACCAAATAGCGCATATGAGGTGGTCGCATTATGCGTGAGGCAGCCTCATTGAGCTGCAAGGACATGCGGCCTACATAGGCCCCTGAGCCAATACCCGATGTCTACATGTAGTTGAGGATCACATGACATGCTTCCTCAAATCACAACGGCTTTCTAATCCCTCAAATCATCGAATGTTGTTTGGAGTAAAACAATATTATCGTTTTAGTATGATTTTTCTTACATTTTCCTTATTGTATTTCCTTGTTTGACTATGGATTGGACGACGTCGACTAACACACAAATGCTCAATAAAAAAGGTTAATAGAAGTGTGTGACATATGTACTTACTGACAGGCTGCCCGAGACGATACAATACTCTCAACGATTTTCAAGATACTAAGTTTTACATTTTTATTAAAAATATAAAAGAGAAAAAATATTCATATTTTTTTACAACTTTATTTAGACGTATCATAAAATCGCTCATCGTAAAGTAGAAATTTAATAAAACGCATATAAAAAATGTCAATACCCACCATATGGTATGAATCCGACGAGTCTCAAAATTCAGCTGGATAAAAGAAATTGGAGTTCCAATGTGTAGAAATATATGAATAGGTTGCATGCCGCCTAAAAGAGTGCACTGTTAGGATTGGAGATTGATTGGCCATTTATACTTCAATTGAACAATTCCAAACATTTTTTAATTAAGCCCGGCTTCGGGGAATAATAATTTACCAGAAACGAACGCTGTGGTTTTACGACTGATATTAATTTTTCGACTCATACACCACCATTGTTTGTGTTTGTAAAATATCAATGAAATCACAAAGTCTTCTGACGTCGGGAATTAATTGTTCTGATAGAAAATGAAACTTCAAAAAAAAAATTAAGTAAAAAGTGGTCAAGAACCTTATCAGAACTAACGTTATCGCGCTAAAATGTATGCTACTATACTTATTCCAGGATTTCTAAGGAAAACGAATGAAACCATGTTTGAACCGATATCTGTAACAGTTTGAGAGAAATGTTGACTCAACTAGAATTCCTAACTAATTTTCAGTTTTGGTTGTTCAGAAACGATTGATTCAGTCGAAAATTATTCCTGACATTTGACATTTATCTAAACTAAGATGTTTAAATTTTGTTTGCGTTTTAAGTTAAGAAAATATAAGAAAAAAAAATTATTTACAGATATGAAAAGGTTTGGACTCTTTGAATATTTTCCTAATTATCTCGAAAACACACAGGTAGGAACACGTGAGAAATGACATTTGAAAGCTTACTACATTTCTACAAAAAAGGTTCTGAAGCAATGTTGATTGGGCGAAGTCAATCGGTGATATATGAACGTAAAACTTCAGTGATGTTTGCGTTTTGTTCTTTTGAACGGGGTTTTATTTTTATATATATTAAAAAAAAATCAGTCCCGTAACACGCCCCGAGAGCCCTGAGGGCAGATACTATAGAGGTATCTGATTCATGACCATACGGCACACTAGGGAGATAGTGTGGTCAGGACTATGCTCCGGCCGTCTGATTTTCCCCTTGGCTGCATCGACTGCTAGAATCATTAGCACCCAAGGTACCCATTATTAAATTAATTAAAGGCTGGGTTGGCCTAGGGGCGGTCAGGGAGGCCGAATTCAACCCATAAGTGAAGACACTAGAAGAAAAAATCTTTAGTGCTTGCTCGGGATTTGAACTCAGATCCTCCAGCATATTAGTCCAGTGCTCTACCACTGAGCTAACCTCGCTCCCATTTATATATATATATATATATATATATATATATATATATATAAATAAAACGTGTATGTTTGTTCCTTACACAAATCCACACCGTCCGTCGGATTTTGACCAAATTTGGCAAACAGGTAGATCTTCATCCGGAGAGTGTCTTAGGCTAAGTCAAAAACGCCTACCAGATGCCTGTCTGCATGTTTGTTCCAGATACAAATCCACACCGTATGGCCGAGTTTAAGCAAACAAGGCACACATGTAGGTCTTGATTAGGGGAGAGCCATAGGCTAGGTCAAACACGTCTACCAGCTGTCTGTCAGTACGTTTGTTCCTTATACAAATCCACACCGTTGGACCGATTTTGACCAAACTTGGCACAAAGGTAGGTCTTGATTCGTTTCGGTTATTGGATTTGAGACTGTGAATCCGAGCAGTTACAGATTTGCGTTATTATTACTTATTTGGTTTCTAATTTAGTTTTGCTTTTTTATATGCAGAAAGTAGGTGTAGCATAGCACGGCGGGTAACAGCTAGTCTTTTATATTTTTTACAAAACTTCAAAACATACTAATAACTGCTTCTATTCCTTTATTAATACAACTAGAATTACGAAGAGAAATGGGCTAAAGTGACGCAGTTCACGTTAACTATGAATTTATATGATCTGTTACTTGCCCTATGAGTGCTTCCAAAAATAACATATTCCCGAAAAAATACAAAAAATGAAGATAGATTATAATAGGAAGTAGGAAAAAATAAGTCCATATTGGACGGAATTTCCACCCTCCGCCCACATAGGTTTAAATGCTTCACTGCACTTGTTGAATAAGGACCTAGTAGGCGGTGATATTTCTAAATTACAGCCCACGGTGGAAATAGCTGGAATCACACTTTATTAATAGAGCTCCTCATATTAATAAAGTATACCACATTCGAGAATACAATAACATTGTAAAATGCACTGAATAGGTCAGTTCATTACAATACCCACAAAACTGCTACAGTAATTTTAGGAATTGCTGGTTCTTGATCCTCGCAGTGATGAAAAAAGTGTTTTTTAGATACTCGTTTTTCAGATTCGAGACTTTGTTCTTACATTGTAGACGACCCAGCTTGTCGCGAATTGCCGGAACTCTAACCCCTTTAGAATGGCCTTTAATTCCTTAAATAAAGTATCCAAATCCACACACTTCGTCCGATTTTGACCATAATTGGCATACAGGGATTGTCATAGGCTAGGTCAAAAACGTCTAACAGCTGTATGTCTGTATGTTTGTTCCATATCTAAATTTTCACCGTTTGACCGATTTTGACCAAACGTGGCACACAGGTAGGTATTGGCACGGGGAGAGTCATAGGCTAGATTAATCATAGTCTATGACTCACATTTCGGAGATCACGAGCTCGAAACAATGAACCCAAATAGTTACAGATTTGCGTTATCAGATTTTAATATTAATTATTTGGGTTCTAATTTATTTTTGCTTTTATAGATGCAGAAGTAGTAGCAAAGCACGCCGGGTAACAGCTAGTAGATTATATAAATCGTGATAATATACATCAGTACATTTTAAAAATCATGAAATAATACCTGAATTTTACAAATCATAATATAATAGATGAATATAAATCGTGAATGGTTTAATCATTAATAAATATTATTGATATAGAATCGTCAGTATTATTAGATTAAAAAAAAAAACAGTCCCGTAACAGGCCACAAGGGCCCAGAGGGGCAGATACTGCAGAGGTATCTGATTCTTGACCATACGGCACACTAGGGAGACAGTGTGGTCAACAGTATGCTCCGGCCGCCTGATTTTCCCCTTGGCTGCTTCGACTGCTAGAGTCATTAGCACCCAAGGTACCCATTATTAATTAAATTAATTAAAGGTAGGGACGATCTGGGACCCCAAATCCAACCCTCGAACGGCAGCACTAGAAGAAAAATGCTTTAGTGCGCGCTCGGGTTTTGAACCTGGTCTTCCAGTTCATTAGTCGAGTGCTCTACCATTGAGCTAACCTCGTCCCCAGTATTATTAGATACTGTTTCATTATTATAACATTTATCTATTGACTAGTGGGAAATACACGTCATACTGCTTATTGAGAGTCATTGATTTCCGAGTATTCTAAAATAAATTACCTCTGTGGCGTGTAGGCGATGTACATCAATCAGATATCTCCTACTCCTACGCCGTTAAAAATCCCACGCAGTTATGCCTCGATATTAGCAGGAATTTTGCGCACAAGTCCTATTTATATCTCTACAACAAAGTCTCTATTTATAGAATAATTTAACCCTTTCTCTACCGTTGACTTGTCTAGCAGTCGAGAGCTACTCATATTTCTCACCGTATTTCTAGACTGTAGAGCTGTCTATCGTCACCGCAGCTTATTTCTAGTATTACTGCCTCTCACTAGAGGGTATTTGAATGAATGATTTGGTTGTGTGAGCTATTCAGGCGCTTTATATACATCTTGTTACTCTGTAAGCTCATTCATCTTATCAACCCTCGTCAAATTTCCGTAAATTGTTATACCTGTCCATTCCCAACACCAAGATTATTGAGTTATTGAGTAAATATTTCACTTCTTTATTATTCATTCGTATATCGTCAATACAAATGCAAAGTATCCAATGTGAAAAAATGCACCTTTCATTTTCAATCTTTACTAATTTCTGCTGGACTTACGTACAGCATATTCTTGAATCTTAGATCACTCTATGAAAGGGAAAGTATTCCACTATCAAAATGGTCAAATCTGCCGAATATTCGACTGTCCAAAAAAAAGTTATGAATAAATGCTTTTCCGCTCTGAAAAGTGGTGATTTTCACATTCGATACTTGGTATTTGTATCGACGATATGACGAATGATAAACACAAAACATTTTTTTGCACGCATACAATTTAAAGTTTGTATATCTTTCTTTTAAGTAACGTTATTTAACTTGAACGTATTTCAAACTCAAAATAAATTAATGATACATAAAAATTCAAATTGATAACCAAAAAAAAAATCAGAATAATAAAAGACGAGTTTAAATAAGACAAGGCGATATGAGTGAGAGTGTAAGAAGTATGCCGTACAGGAGTGCAAGTATCCTGTACAGGAGAAGCCTTCACCGTGCACCACTGAAGGTACGGAAAGGAAGTAACTCAAGAGCTGCGTTTACTAGACACATTGCAAATCGATGAAGAAATTTCATAAATATTTAACTATATCAATAAAACAAATAAAAACGTCGAGCCAACTTAATTGTATAATGGCGACTGTCGATAGAGCATTGGTGTAAGGGTTTGATTCTCCCTTACGGTGGTAGATTTTCTTTAAAACTAAAATGCATTAGCTCTAATCTTGCTAGGATCGGCTAATAACCTGTAAAATGCTCATTATAAAAAAGCTGTAGAAATGGATGATAAAATGTTCAATAAATAAATATTCTTTTTTAAACCAGTTAATTGAATATTTTGTGTGTGTGTGTGTGTGTGTGACGGCGAATCAAAGATTAAGCTATTTACACCGGGCTATCTAGTCGTTGCCAGCCTTTTATATTGCCAAAAGCATGTGGTCTGTCACCCATTCAGGTATTGGCCACGCCCGACGTTGCTAAACTTCGGTGTTCTACAGAAACCGGAGCATTCAACGTGACAATGGCCGTTGGCAACTAATTAAATAATCAAAAAAAAAAATACTGACGCTTTACTCAATTTCACGAAATAGGTTAATAGTACTTCAATATTTCAGAATATATAGTGGAAGGTTTTCCTACTCAAGTTGAGGCTGAAACTCTTGTATTTCAGACATTAAGTTCAATAAATAATGTGAATGTGTATATTCAGGTATCATTGACCTCTAGCTTATTTTCACGAAACATCATTTTATTAGTTGGACGGAATGTATACCAATTATCGTTTCAAGGAAGCAAAAATTACGGCCGTTTTCAGCAAATATGTATTTACAATTTTAGTATATGTACCGCCGAAGCAATTACAAATTATAATTTCGAATAAAGAGAAAACCTACTTACCTTCTGTTGGACGCTGCAGTCCTTGTAGGACCTGGGCTTCTGCCACAATCTAATGCTCCATTCCACGCGAATCCCAAGCGTCCGCAAGTTCTCTTCCATGTCGACAAGCCACCTCTGTCTCGGTCTGCCTCTCTTTCTTTTCCCTCCAGATAGCAAATGGAAAAGGTCGGATGAATGGGAGGAGGCCATTATTGTCCCTATACATAAAAAAAAAAGGAGATAGGGGTCGTATATTACACAGTAAATAAAACGTTTTTCATATATTGTGGTTAGATAGAGAACTGAGTGCGAAGTTGACATTCTCAAACCACTGTTTAGAATATGTCTAGCATTATTGTTAAAAATCTCAACTTTACATATTTAAAAATAAGAAGCCAACGGCCATAGCCACGTTGAATGCACCGGTTCCCGTTGATCACCGAAGTTAAGCAACGTCGGGCGTGGCCAGTACCTGAATGGGTGACCGACCACGTGCTGTTGGCATCATAGAGAAGGGCGGCAACCTGTAGACAGCCCGGCGTTTAAAAAAAAAAAAAAAAAAAAAAAAAAAAAAAAAAAAAAAAACTTGTAGCCTGAGGAAATTGTCAGGATAATTTGTATTATAACTAGTGTTTCGTCAATGAATTTTCCTTTATTTAAAACAATAATAAGTCATTTGGCAAACATAACCATACACACAATATCTATTTGACACATACAAGGTTTGCCATTGTATCTAATTAGTGGAACTGCTTTTGTATTTGGACAGTTGTAGGAACAAGATGTAGTAGGACAATGTTATATAGGCCGTTACATAGACCCGTATGACGGGAATGTCGTGCGGGCTCGGCCAGCTAGCCAATTGAAGGGGCAGCTTATCACCGCATGTCCGACCGACCCCCACGTAGCGGTCCCCCGGAATATTCCCAGTCAGTCAGTTTATGTACAATCCACTAATGATCGTTTGAACCTTTCTCAATTTCTCAATAATTAATTTATCATATTTCAGTGAGTATTTATAGCCAGAAACATTTGAATAAAAAGGATGTCATTTCAACATTTTCGTTTTAATAACATTTTAATTAAATAAAGTTTTATTGTAACACTAGCTGTGCTCACGACTTCGTCCGGGTGGATAGTGACTTAGGGCAGCATTTTTGGATATATTTTGGATTATAAATAGTGAACCGATTTAGATTATTTGTACAACATATTTTTCTATTAATATGTCCACAACGAATTCCGAGTTTCGTTGCAATGCAACAATAATTGCGGCCGTTATGGGCGAATAACTCTTTGGGTCCGGAGTAACCCCCTCCCCCAGACTAACCAATTTTTACTGGTTAACGAACCAGTTCAATCATTTGCTAGGGGAATACTATATACCAAGTCGTGACGGGAACACAAAAACCTCTAGTGTGATCATGTTAACAATCGTTCATGGTATGTTCAACGTGATTCTTTACATTGGCATAACGTTTTTATTTATGAACTGATTGGCATGAAACAAATACTAAACGTTAAGTTAAGCTTACCGCAAAATATTAGTGAAAACCGCAACTAAATCGGATAAGTTTTTTTCTGAGATTGTCGCACACAGACAAACAGATAAACAGACAAGTCTAACAACATTGCATTGGGTACTATTGCGTTGGCGTAGGAACGGCCAGCCCACGAACGAAGACACTAGAAGATAAAACTCTTTAGTGCTTGCTCGGGACTTGAACTCAGATCCTTCAGCATATTAGTCCAGAGCTCTACCACTTAGCGAACCTCGCTCCAATATTTTAGTAGATTATAGAAATCGTAATATTATACATCAGAGGGGTCTCCCGTGGTCTAGTGGCTAGTGCCTTAGATTAAAAAAAAATATATATATACATCGGAACATTTTATATACGTATCACGAAATAATATATTAATGAATATCACAAATCGTAATATAATAGATTTATAAAAACCGTGAATGAAAAAAACTTTTATTTAGGGCAATAGCAAATAGAGATTCATATAAGTCATTATTTCCATGAAATGTAGGAGGAGAGTAGTGACTTGCAATAACGGGATAAAGGGAGCTAGCTATATTTAACCATCGCTAAAGAAAATGACAAAGTAAATTAAGCACAAGTTGTAAGAGAGCGAAATGTAAATTAAGGATAAAGCCTGCTATTGGTAGGACTGTATCCTAAGCGTGGGTTGGTACTACTGTAGTCGAAGCGTGGGTTGTGGGGGAGGGGGAGTAGTAGTATGAAGTGTAGTCACGTGGGTGGTCTCGTGTACTGATTGAGCAGTGACGCCCACGTTCCTAACTTCATTTGCTCATGCCTCCCCGATTCTTCTTTATTTCTAGAAATATATTGTTTCGCAAGTTTGGTTATTTATCTAAGAACTTCCCTTAAAAGAATATAGTTAAGATTCAAACGTAACCATTAAAGAGAATCTAATTATGACGTAACTGTAATTTTGAAACAGATATAATTACATTTATTGATATATCGCACAAGTATATCTAAAGTGACGCAACTCAAAAATCGTTTTTTTTTTCACACCGTCATAGTTATGACTTTGTAAGTCATGGTAAATACATATATCATTATCGACCATCAAAGCTTCAGAGCTTGCGCACAAGAGGGCACTTCTGTCACCGTTCCAGTCGTAATCCTAAAACCCCTACATAGGCAAGAGAGACACATTTTCAGTTGAGTTTTATTTTGAGTTGTGTCACTTTAGAAATACTAGTGCGATATGTTACTTTTTTTTTTTTTTTAATCTAGTCCTTTACCGAATAGCATTCTATGTAGCGCCCTAGCATGCTAGCATTCCATGTTTCTGGTGTAAATTATTCCAGATACCAACAGAACTCCATGATATATCATATTAATCAGCTGGAATAACCTGCATATTTCTAACAATAGTCTACGTTACCGTGACAAAACCATGACTTTATTTTTACTTTCGTCTTCCTGTTGATACACAAAAATTCAACGCAAGTAAATGATTGAAAAGTTCGATTCGTAGGATCTGCGTCGTCTTGATTTTTTTTAGTGATTTTTAATGCAGAGTGCGATCAAAAAGTAATGCAATTGAATTTCCCTTGCCGCTCCTATTGGTCGGAATGGGATCGGACCACTCGGGGTAAGAGAGGGAACGTTAAGCTTTGCTGCGAAACTGGTCTCAGTGATCTCCCAGCTTTGGAAGCGGCAGGAGGTCAGTTATTATTAACCTCTGCGCGCCGACTGTGTTTGACTGTGTGGAAAAATGCATCGAGCGCGATTAAGTTTGAGCTAAACTGATAAAACCACCTAACGTGAATAACAAAATAATTCGTGAGGCTTATAGAGACGCTTGTCTGTCCTACGAACAAGTTTTGAGGTGGTTAAAGGCCTCTAAGGAGAGCTGGAAAGAGGTTCACGAGAACAAAGAAAGACCAAACCGACAACTATGTGGTCCATAAGGAGTAAGTTCGTAAGGAACAAGGAAGTTAAGGCTGCCTACTACGGATTTACTAAAGAGACTCTGAAAAAGGAATTTGGGCGTATAAGCAAATTATGATTAGTCCGGTACAACAATTATTTAAATTTGGCACCTAGGTTTTGGAACTATGTGATAAGTCGACTTTTGGTGAAGTTCAATGTATCAAAATACCTTTACATTTTTGCTAAGTGAACTGCAGACAAACTGAAGACAACCCATTTGTTCGTGAACCGTGAGAATATTTTCAATTAAATAAAATCTAAGTGGTCTGCTATAAGAGGGAACCCCTTTGGCTGCAGGACAGGCCCTCAACAGCCCTATGAATAGTCAATTTAATTATTTCCCCTGGTAGAAGAGGGGGGCCTCGAGTAGACCAGCCCTTGCTAATACACTCCCCCCCCCCACACACACACAACAGTCAACAATCCTCTTCAACGCTCATCCTACATCCATGGAATCATTATGGCGCAGGCAAGTTATAATTCTATCTATAATATAATATAAAGGGCTCATTTTCAGGGCTCTTAACACGTTCTCTATGGCAGTATCTTTTGATGATCCATGTGTTGATAGGGTTGCTGGTCTGAGTAAAGCTCAATAAGCTGCGTCTTAGGTCATAGGGGCGTAAACATTCTCTTAGTTTCGACTCTTCTGACATCCAATGGAATATATATGAGGGCCCCAGAAGTCTTGTGGTCTAAGTGACATTTTAGAAAGTAATGAGTTAGATACAGAAATGGGTTGTGATCACCGTAATCGTGTGGGTGGTAAAAAGATCCAAGTGATTTTCAAGTGACAGTTGAGAGCAAGTGACAGTTGCTGACACCTAGCTTGTGTTCTCTTGAGTATTGTCACTTTTGTAATATTAAGTCCAGAAGGAAATTAAGGGGTCTAAGTGCGGATTCTTCACTTCTTTTGCATATTAATCATAACCCGGATGATGTACATATTATGTATCATCGATAATAAACAAGTCTAGTATGATCCGAACTGTAAAAATCTAGTTTTGCCTATTGCCAAAAAAGTTTATTTTACTCAATTTTCCTCAAAACCTTGAGTTTCTTACTTAGAATCCTTGACCTCTGCGGCCTTTATATATGAGCTACGAGATAAATTTTGTTGGCATTCAACGGATGGAATTGAAATAATTCCTAATGTATTTCATAACTATTATCAAGGGTGAATTATTTTTTTTTTGCATATCCACCTGGCAATATACATATAATATTAATAATATACATATAGAGAAAATATACATAGCATAAATTGCATTTTTTTTTAAATCCTACTAAGTTTTTATCCTCTCTGTGGCCATCACAATTACTAATTGTTGATATTTTGATAATTATAAAGATGGTATTATTGATATCATAATTTTTTTGAGCTCTTAACAATAGAATAGAATTTAACCGTGGTAACAATATATATATATATATATATATATATATATATATATATATATATATATATACTTTTTCGAAGTCTATTTTGAGTAAATATTGTGTAAGGTTTTAGGAACGAGTTAATAAAAAAAAATAATGAATAAAAATAAATTTGTTTTTGGTCAATCTCGCGGTTTTTCCATGTGTTCAACTGTGCGGCGCGAGGGGAACGACGAGTGATGTTGGGCCCCTTTTTCTGCAGAAGTGGTGACGAGACCCGCAACACCGGCACAAGCATAAATAACGTTCTTCTCAACAATCGTCACCACGATAACGACAAGCATAAAATAATGGAGCTGCTAGAATAAAATAACTATCGATTATTTGTATCAAAAATAAATATTTCTTTAGATCTGTCAATAAAGTCGGCTTAAACAGCTAACTTGCCAACATAATCGACACCGTTGTGTGAGGTACGACAGAAATAATGGTGACAAAAGCTAAATATTAGCAAAAATAGAAATCTATTCATGAGAAATGCCTCACAATCTCCTCCGAAGACATCCAAGAATAATTCAATTGTGAAAAGTAAGAATTATATATCGGAAGTTTTATATATCGGAGCACAAGGAATAATCCTCGACCAATTTATATTCACTTAAAAAAAAATCTTTTGTTATACATATATTAGAAAATTTGTCTTGGTATATGTTTTGGTGTTAAATTTTGTTGTACATGTTAGTGGGGTTTTAATGTTACGACAATGTGGTGGCTTTCATCTCCAACGAGTTCACTAATGCGAAATGGCATATCAAGATCGCGTTTTAAATTGCACCAAGTCAGTATATGTTTAATTGTGAAGTCTATGTTGCATGATTGACAGGTAGGTTTTCCTTAATGACAATTAAGTAATCGAGGGCTGTGGCCGATGCGTAGTCTGGTTACTACTACTTCATAACGCCGCGATCTCCTGCACGACGAAAGCTACTCTTTAACTATAGACTTTAGTTTTCTTGATTTGTTCTCTGTAGAGTTACTCCAATCTAGTTTCCAGTTATTTAAGATTGTTCGGGCAGTGAATATTATTTCTTTTTTGTAGTACGTCTCGAGTGGTTGGTAA
Source organism: Gonocerus acuteangulatus (assembly GCA_946811695.1). Classification (NCBI taxonomy): domain Eukaryota; kingdom Metazoa; phylum Arthropoda; class Insecta; order Hemiptera; family Coreidae; genus Gonocerus; species Gonocerus acuteangulatus. The sequence continues at coordinate 50,175,050 of OX328130.1, forward strand.
GTTAGTGTTTCCGTTACAAGTTTAGCATGTTGGTCCCCAGTTGTACTTACTCCTAAGTTTCCCTGCGTTGGTAGCCACCATAGTGTAACATATTTATTAAAGTTTATGTTTTATAAACATTGCAGTGAGCTAAAAAAGTCTCTGCAGATGGTTATGTGTGTTCGTTGTTATGATTGGAATGCGTTCCTTAATGCGAGGGGAATGACATGCAGTTCCGCTCCAAGCATGACATTATCATTTCATACTTCAGTTGAAATTTATTTAGTTCGAATACTTAATGCTGCTGTCGTAAAAGAGATTGGAAGGTGTTCGGGTTTTTTCGATTTATAACGGACATTTAGAGTTTAAAGCAGTCGTTCGATCTCGTTTTCCAATTAACCTTCTGAATAGGGGGATGGGAAGGAGTTCTCAAGCTCTGACTGTAAATTAAAAGTTGAATGAACAGCCACTTGTATACTGAGAAAGGCTGAAAGAAAGAGGGAGTTAGGGAGAAGAGAGAGAGAGAGAGAGAGAGAGAGAGAGAGAGAGAGAGAGAGAGTGAGAGAGAAAGAGGTAAAATGGATTGGGCTGTCAGAGAACGAAATAAGAAAGAAGACAAGACGAAACCTTTTCTTTTTTCTCTTAAATCGCACTTTTCCTTCTCATTCCTTCTCTCTCACCTCAAAATTTTATCTTTTCTCCCCCCCCTCCCATTTCTCAATCACACACTCACACACTCACACTCTCACACACTCACACACTCACACTCTCACACACACACACTCACACACTTACACTCTCACACACTCACACTCTCACGCTCTCACACACTCACACACTCTCTCTCTCTCTCACACTCTCACACTCTCACACACTCACACACTCACACACTCACACTCTCACACACTCACAATATCATGTATCTCTTGTTGGCCTGTCTCTAGTTCCCTAATCGTGACCTTCTAGGATGTTAGGGCTGATGGTTTATTATAAAACAATTATCGCCTCTCTAACAATTATAGATAAAGGAGATAACTGTTATAGTGATTTGATTTGATAGGGATGATGGGAAGAGAGGAGGGAGAGATCTCGATTATTGTGTTAGCTCCACCCCTCACATTATCCCTCAGTCTGCTTCCGCTCGTGCCCAATCTCCCTCTTCCTCAATCTCTCTCGTTCTCTCTCTCTTCCCCCCTCTCTCTCTCTACCTATATATCTCTCGCTCTCTCGCCTGATTTGTCTTCCTCCCTTTTTCCACTCTCCTTCTTGTCCCGTTATGATATTCTCTTAACATTTCTCTCTCAGCATCTCTTCTCGTCAGCTGACTAAATTACAAGCTTCAATATTCCGTGGGCTCACTAATTTCTCCTCCGTTCTTTTCGGGTCTTCACCAATTCGTGAAGCGAATTTTTAACGAAATTCGTTAAGTAGGGGGAACCTTAAAAATAAATAAAAGACTTTTACAAGCATATTAAAACATAAACACTAATTATAATTATTTGTATGCACCGCGTCATAGGCGAACACCATTTTTGTCCCGTACTTTTCATTACAGGGCAATATAAAACTGGTTTAATCCATCATTTTTCTTAGCATGGTAGATACTTCTCTCTTTTCTACGGCAATTCAATGAATGTTGAACCTCGTATCTACAGTGCGAGGCGGCTCGCTACGAACGCCTCAGAACGTATGCAGCGGATGTCGATACGTGGGTTGCTCGCTATGAACTGCTCGTGTCGCAGTGTGTGTCCCGATTCATGTGTTTGTCGGTAAAACGGTCGTGCTCAAAGGTTCTTCAGCCCGAGCAGTTCATTGCGTGGAAACGGGTATTTGTTGCCTCGTATTGTATAACCGAAAGATTTTACATCATTGAAAATAAAACCGTATACCAAATTGTTGTATTGTATGAACGACAACGTTTTTGTGATCTTCTAAACATCATGAAATATTAGAAAAAAAATAGAAGATATGTGGAGTGAAATATCCATTGCAGTAAATGTTTCTGTTAAGGAGTTGAGAAATAACAGTTGGGTCGTCCTGTTCGTATCTCACGTCTTGAAGCAATCTGTTTCCATATTCTGTACGCTTATTAACAAATAAATTTGAGACATTATTCAAAATGGCTGTCGGTTCAAAATGGCCGTCAGAATCTGAATGGTTGAGTGTAGCCAATTTTTCTTGAACAAAACTTTTGACCTTTTCACCAAATTTTGAAATTTGACTATTTTGAGCTAGCCTAGGAGATTTCCCGTATCAAGACCTACCTGTGTGACAAGTTTGGTCAAAATCGGTCAAACGGTGTAGATTTGTATAAGGAACAAACAGACATACGGGCAAAAGGACAAAAAGACAGACACGTGATTTATGTATATATATATATATATAGATTTGTTATGTTGGCCATGTATTCAAATCATATAATGTGACAAATTACATTGAAACAAGTTACGCCAGTTTATAAATTGATTTTAGCATATATGTATGAGTCTATTCAAAGTTTATCGATCATATATATTTTATATTTATATATTAATTTGACGGGCACTAGTATAGATTGCGTTAATAAGACAAAGAGAGCGAAAAAGCGAATGAGAAAGAGGAGGCAGCTAATGAAAAAAGAGAGTGAGAGAGAGAGAGAGAGAGAGAGAGAGAGAGTGAGAGAGAGAGAGAGAGAGCGAGAGACTAAGCGACAAGAGAGTATTGGTGAGGCTTAGCGTCCCCTAATCCAGCGAATATCGACCTGGAAGAGATTGAGACGTACACGGGGTGGGGGTGTATTCTCTCCCTTCCCCTGGGAGTACAAGTACTGTAATCTAGACGAGTGTGGGCCGTGATCCCTTTTACCCGATTACAACGACAGGACCAAAAACAAAACGGTAGAAGAATTGGTAGCGGTTTCATACAAGAATTATTTGGATGTCTAAAACAGTAGTAAGGAGAATAGGGCACATCTGGAGACAGCATCGGTTAACTGCTCAAAAGAAGATTTCCATCCGCAGCAATAGCTACAGAAGTAACCTAGACTTTCTCAGCGTGAACATGAGAGTTTACAACTCCAAAGGTATCCTTCACTATAGCTTAGTCAACAACATGAAGTACATCTACTGAAGTAGCCTAAGCTGTGTCAACCTTACCGGCATACGGAATGTCTGCTGAAGTAGTACAGGAGGCATTTCGATCACCAGCAAAGGCTACGCGCAGAAATCAATGCCATCTCATTATCATTGGCATAGGTTTGGTCTACAAAAGAAACCTAGGCATGTTCTAACAGCAGCAAGGATTTTACGCATAGAAGAATTCAGGATTATCTCGTTGTCAACAACATAGGTTTTGTCTACAAAACAAACCCAGGCATGTTGCATCAGCACCAATAGCTCTGCCTACATAATTAGCCTAAATATTTATACCCCATCTACAGCAGTACATGTTGGCAGATAAAACATATTTTTAAAATCGAATTAACTAACCTTTTGGCGTTTTGTGGGATAGGCTTTTCAAGAACTATAAGCAACATGGCTCATCTTAATGTTAAATGTCATTTATTATTAGTTTCACAAACGTATTGGAACATCACTCGGTCGGATGCTAATAATGAAGAGACCCCATCAAAGCTTAAACATAGCAGAACCTTTTTGAAGACAAAAAGACTATAGGATATGGTAGAGTTGAGGGTTGGTTCCAAGCAGCCGACTGAAAGGGAGAAGCGTTGCAAATTGAACGAGAGAGAGAGGGGTTGGGTTTGTTGCTCACCCCCCGGACATCCATCAAAAGACAACCCTCCGGAAAAAGAGACGGTGGAGAGTGTGTTAAAGAGAAATAGGGGAGCTTCGTTATCTCTTAACAATTACTTACGGTCCATATCATTAGAGGGGCGAGGTCCCTTTCTCCTCTCTTCCTGTGATCAGCATCTCTCTCTCTCTCTCTCTCTCTCTCTCTCTCTCCCTCCCTCCAACCATCCCTCTCTCTCTCTCTCACACACACACAAACACTCACATCACTCTGCTGGTTCATTAAACCATACAAGTACCATCTTGAAGGAGTGAAATCGCCGTAGTAGAAACCACTTATAAATTAATAAATAACGTTGGATCTATCTTGAGTAATAATAAGTTGTATTTTATAGAAAAATAAAACAAAAATTGTTGAACATGGAATGGTTTTAGTAAAATAGTTGAAACATTTCCGTGTACTACTTCCAGTACACTAAGAACGAATGTCATAAAGAGAAACTTACGAAAGAAGTTTTGATAAATGTCTTCAAATCTTTAAAAATAATTCGTCTGATTTGAAAGGTCATGTTTGTTAACCTCTAGAATCCGTCCACCAGAACATGGTGGCGGAAACGCTTCTGTTTTCGTGTTTATATCCTTGCAGTTACACTTTTATAGATTTTCTAATGTAGGAAAACGACTGAAATTTTAAAGCGATATCAGTAACCGATTACGGGAACTACTATTACAACTAGTTACCGAAACTAATCTTCGGTTAGGGGATTTAAAAACGATTCATTCAGTTGAAAATCGTTACGTTTCACCATTATTAAACTAAGATATTAAAATTATGGTTGCGTTTAGAGTTAAGGAAGTATTAGACAAAAATATTTTATTAAAAGATGTGAAGAGTTTTGGAATCTTCGTATATTTTTTAAAAAGCGGTTAGATAACCATTCGAAAGTTTATTAAATTCTGTCCAAAAAAGGTTCTGTATCAATTTTCGATGGGCCACTGTCAATAGGAGAAATAAGTGCTTAAAACTTCGACTGTGTTGTCTGTTCATTTGAACGGACATTTGTCTCTGTTTAACTCACTTTTTAGTTGGTTATTTTCTTTAAATTGCACTTAACAACAATAAAATGAGTATTTTTGTAAAATGAGTAGTTTAAAGTAAGAAAATAAAACCTATTTTTAATAGTGTTTTTCTAGAGCGAATGTTAAGAAAGAGTAGCTTCCGCTTAGGATACTGTCAGTTTCCTGTCGTGGCGCCTAAAAACTTTCGTTGTCTTTGAGATTTCATTTTATATTTTTCACGAAAGATCAAAACCTAATAACCGCTTTTATTCCTGTACTAATAGGACTTGGGATATGAATGGAAATGTCGCAGTTTCTGCAAGTCGGATTTTTCTGCTTGCGAGTCAGTTAGCAGGTTTCACAGTTGTAGGAACGTTGCAAGTCTCGCACAGTGGCAATAAATGGGTCTGAGTGAGTGAACTGTGTACGTCTGATCCTTAGTCTCTTAAGTATAACTACGTCACGCCTAGTTCTTTGCTCTCTTGACGAATATGGCTGTATATTGTTCTTTATTTCTCTTACGTCGTTATCTTGAATAGCACTTTGCTTCGGTTATTTCTATTCGGCGTTCTTTATGTAATTACTGATCGTTTGGTTCGCTTGAAGTAGCAAGGTTGGCATTATCTTACTGTTCTGCTGGCTGACCGACGTCTTCAAGACCAGGGAGCAACACTATTTTCACCATTGTATGTTGATATCTTCGTCTGAATTACTTGAACAATTATTAGTATAGTCCGTTCGTGGAGTAGATCCCAAAGTATGCTGTCATATTGTGGATGTATACTAAAAATGAATTGTAACGAAGATCTACAACAGAGATGCGGATATGCGCATGAAGCAGAACTTCATTATTTATGACTTGATTAGGAAATGAAGTCGCGAAAGGGAGACTTAACGAAGAGCAGACATACAGAAGGGTGGATTAGTGAACCCTCTGGTCTGCTGGTGATGGTAGTCGTATACATTTATGAGTCGACGGCTCCCCTCGGAGTATCCAACACCAATTGAACAAGAATGGGTTTTCTGTAGGGGGAAGGAGACCCTCAAAGCCGATCATACCCTGCGGGATTTGCCAGCCTTCGTCTCCTTCCCTGACACTTTTCAATTTGCAATGCTGTTTCCCCTTTATTGCGTTCCGTTTGTGCCGATTCATCGTATCTATCATTTTTCCTTATATTTCTTTAAGTTTATCAATTCGTTCTCTGGTTAATGTGTTTACCGAAAAACATGTTCGTCCACTAATCGAATGACTCAGTGAACGTCTTATATTAAGTGATTCGCTAAATTTAATTGTTTGTTTAATAATATAATTAATCAAACAAATGCATTAGAAGTTCTTGGAACCCTACCTATGGACAGTTACAGGATGGAGCTTAGGGAGACTAAAGAGATAAGCGAAAAACGTTGCAATGCCAACTGAGTTGAAATCGTTGCTATGCTCTCTGCTTTGCCAGCTGGTAAACTCTTTTAATTCAAGCCTATCAAATGAACCTAAATTACATTTTGTGTAGACAACAATTATAAGTACATTCACCTTATTTTAGAAGGGCGATTTTCTGTTGGTCAAGGACCGCAGGATTGAAAACCTGAAGTGTTTGGGAGCGAAAGAATGAACTAACGGATATGGATTTAAAATTGACTAAATTAAGGGAAAAAGCTGAGAAATTATCTGCTAAAAGTTTTAAAATCCCCTTTGAGAGTGATAGTGATATACATTTACCATTATAATGATATATTCCTAACCATTCTTCCCAATAGGATTACGGCCTCGGACGTAAATATTGTGCTAACATCAAAGTATCTAAAGAAATAAGTCTGAAGCTAGCCAAAAGACCTGAAAGGCGGAAAAGAAAGAACCAATCTCATTAGCTGTCTGGTTAACTCAAGAAACTGAATAAAGAATACTGTTGCCAGGAATAAACCTAAAGAACACAATGTGAGGGAAATGTACATAAAGTTGTTAAAAATATACATTAGAACATCAATTAGGAAAACCAAAACACCAAGAAGTCTCAACCTGAATTAATTGTCCGTCTGGTCTGGAATCCGAATTCACCAACGTTTTTACATTAGAAAATAATCATCGGAAATTATGAATAAATATAGACAGCAAAACTTATATACAAGAAGATAAAACAAGTACTTGTTAGAAGTTTTTGGTCAGTCTGTAAATAGATTTCAACTCGAAGCTTCACTTCCACCAGATATTTTGTACGTTTATTTTTATAGAGACAGAAAAGGGCTTGTGTTAGGGGGTGTTTCCCTTACACCAAGGTGGAAGAGGAGCTCTTAGGTGTGAAGGCAGGCCTGTATCAGTAACACACCTACTTTCACCCACGCCTTACTTCCTCTCGACCAATAGTTCAAGGCTTCAAGGTATTTTTATTCCAAATATAAACGGACTAGCTGAATACCCGTGCTTCGTCACGGCAGATAAGTAGTTATTTTATTGCGTTGAATAAAGTATTATCAAAATTAACGCTACTATATAATTTTGTGCATTTTATTATAGCACGGTTCCCGTCATACTATATGGTATTCATTAATTGATAAGTAATCAAAGTATAATGTTTCTTGACACTGAGATAACCCCTTATTAAGATTATTAAGACACTGAGACTTTATTAAGATTATTGAGTCTTATTAAGACACTGAGATAAACCCAGGTTACCAAAAATACGTGTTTAACCAGTACAGGTTAAAATTCGTTGTCAATAATAAATGGACGTAAAAATTTATATTTACAAATTGTCATTTGGAACTAACCTCATATTAGTGAGGATTACCAAGAAGTGTTATTATGTTATGTGATATTATTACCTTGGATGGACCATCACCAGATATAGCGCAAACTCTATGAGGGACAAAATTACAGTTTATTTCTGGTAATCCAATGTCTGCCATCATTGTTTATTTAAATTTTAACGTCCATTTATTATTAACTACGAATTTTAGGACGGGTTATCTATAGGTTACCACCCTTTTCTAGCCAGGATAGGGGTGATGCCTTTTCTTTTTTTCGAAAGAAAAGCCACCGCCCCTAGTGGGAATCGAACCCACGACCTTTGGCACGCAGTGTTAAGAGCTCATGCCTTAACCCTCACGGCTACCGGGTCTCCTGCATCATAGTTTAAATGAACCGCAAATCAAAATAATAATGTGAAATAGATACAGTACGGTAACAGCTGACCTGTTATCGTCCTAGCAACGCATGCTGCCTAGGCGTGCATACTCTCTTTAAAACCAACAACAAATTCCAACCCCTCTAAAAATACTTAAAAATTAGAATATCAAAGAAACCTTTCTTAGCGAGTGTTCACATCCTAAAGGGAGTGCCCATACAAAATTTCAAATTTTTCTGTTGTTGTTTGGACTGGGCGATGATAGGTTAGTGAGTGAGTGAGTGGTATTTGACAAATATACAGTAGATATCCTAAAGAAACCCCGTAAGTCACATACTAATATTGCTCTAGGCCTGCATGCGTCTGATACTACTAACGCAGATCTGTGTGGTGAGAGCACCTCGCCTCCGGTGCTACAAACATCTTTGATTCTGAAAACCCTCAGCGCTCATAGATTTGTGTGCCTCCGAACCGGCAACTATTTGAATCAACTAGTAGACACTTGTTGCCAGTAGATATTGTAGGCACCTCCTTTTCAAACGATGCCAGCTTTAGGTCTGTTAGTTCTCAAACCTTTTTATACCCATTTGTAGTCAAGGTCAAGACTTATACTGCTGAGCAGCTAATGTGTTAAAACCACTTCTTGTCGTCTTGTGGGGTTTTGTTAATCCAGGCTCTTGTCGTGTTTAAATCTGCCATATCACATTTTTAAATTTTGTACATCCTTTTTGGCAGTCGTACAATATCATACTTTGTGCTATGTTACATAAATCTTGGGTAGCCTGAAGAACCCATTCTTCTACAATAGCAGCAGCTGCTGAAAGTGTTTTTCATCCGTCTTTGTATTCAAATATATAAACATATTATTTTTCATATCATTCATATATATTGGCTGACCATTTTATTATTCTTTATTTGTTACAGGTGACTGTCGGAGAGATGACTATTATGGTAGAAAAATCGGAAATCTCCAAGAGTATGCCCACGGTATCAAGGGTACAGCATTTGCCGTCGACGAGAGCACCATATTCATCAAAGGCTTTTCATACGACGGAACAGGGCCAGGTGAGATCATTTTTTACTATAATATATTTGTTCAAAAACAAAATGATGATTACTTATTAGAAATAATTTTCTTCAATAATGATCTTAAATTATCTCATGCCATTATTAGTTTTTCAGTAAATTACAAATATTTGGAATAAAAAAGTGACATAACAGGTTCTTAACCCTGGATCAGGCGCAATCCCGGAGTACCGTAATCGGGCGCAACCGTCCTAACAGGACGGCCATCATTTTTTGGCCCTAAAAAAATCCCATATGCATTTTTATGTCTAAACAAAATTGAGAACCTTTGTAGGCATCTAATAAATGAAATAAAAATTAAAATGTTGCTAATAGATGAATCACCTGTAGATAGACCGGCGCTAATGGCCAAGATGTAGATGCGCCGTTAAAAAAAAATAAAAATAAATAAAAAAAATAGATGAATCAGCTCAAAGCAAAAAAATAAAGAGTAAAAGCATTGATTTTGCAAAATTGCAATGGACATTACGTTTAGTTTCAGACCTTCCACCTCTCTAAGAGAGCTCTATCACCCAAACCAGTACATCTTTATTCTCTATAGTTGTATACTAATTGCCCACAGTCAAAAACATGAAAATAAAAAAAGGTTTGGGAACTTTTCTAAGCCCTTGAATATTTGGTAAATGTGAGCCAATTATCATTATCAATAAGCATATTTTCTGTGTTTGAGCTGGATTAGTCCTCGAAAATTCAGGGTTAAATGGTCTGGGGACCGAACCTTTTCCGTCTGGACAGTCAACTGCAGAAATGTTATTAACGAAACACTGCGAGATGAATTGCCTCCAGAGATCCAGTGTTTAGCATAATCATAATCAAACAAATTAAGATAATCGGAAATACTCGAGTGATAATCGAAATCATAATCACCCCTCGAAAAACTGTGATTATAATCGTAATCTTAATTATGATTATGATTACGCTAAACACTGCAGACATCAGTGAGATGTATAAGGAGCAAGACAGTTTTAGGAGTAGATCTTCTTGAACTTCAAGAAACATTACGAGGATATAATATTTTGACGTGGGCAGAACCAGGTCCATGCCGGGTGTTCAGCAGAATGTTTTGTCCGAGACGACAGGATTTCTCCCGGATCGAAGCCTTATGGATCAAAGCGCAGAGAGTAGAGTAGCACAGGGATTAAGATGTAGACTTTGACTGAAATATGATTGTTTGAGGTACTAGGTTAAGTACTGAGGTGTAGGTTAAGTTCCTAAAATAAGTCAAATGGCCGACTCTGATGTGTCACATAGCCGGCGTAGTTTGAAAACAGGCTGTGGCTACAGGATCTACTGGGAATTCTAAGAGTCTACAAGTTGATTTAGATACCGCTTGATGCCGGTTCTGAAGCACACAAATATATCAGAGCACTGGAGGCGCCCTACCCTCACCACACAGCACCAAGGGCACGCCCAACGAACATATATGTGTTAGAAGCAAATGGGTTAACTCTTGAATTACTGAAAATAGACAGCCTTCGTCTAGCAACCACTTAACACTGCTCAACAGGTGAGGAAATATTGAAACTCAACACGACATTCTTTCAAACCTCCAGTCCGTAAACGGCTCAGATGACCACAGCTCAATCAGTTGCCAATATCGCAGTTGAAAGGGAGCCACAACAAATCCCAAATTCCTTAGTCACAAAGCATTCTAATTATAAGCTACTCTTTGGATATCATAGGATGTATAATGCATGTTACAAATAAACAATTCAAACAAAATAAATATTTTTACCTTATTTTAATGTTTTTTATCGTTTTATTTCAGATGCATTTTTTTGGGTGGGAAACACTGCGAGGCCATCCCCCGAGGGACATCTCGTCCCATTCCCAGAGGAATACATAGGAAGGTGAGAAATTAGAGATATTTCAAATTAATTTTTCCTCCTCTATTTTAACACTTTCCGAAAAACAATTAGCTATTAAGGTTGCACTCATCATAGAATTTTCGAAACATTTCTTCAAATCTTCATCAATCTTACCTTCTAGATATTGAAAATGACCCGTGTTAAAATTTATATATATATATATATATATATATATATATATATATATATATATATATATATATATGAACGTGATGCATACCAGAGTATTTGTTTTTCGCGACAAAACATGGAATATAGCATTCCCCAAGCAAACAATTTAAACAAGGAACTCGTTAAACCGAGCATCTGGAAGAGCTTACTCCGAACCGAATTACTAACTTGCCCATACCGGTCGTAATTTCCGTGGTATTATTATAAAGAAACACGGTACACATCGTCGGTACCTAAAGAGAAAGATTTGTGATAGCTAAGCCATGATGGAAAGCCTCCGGACCATTTGATTGGGCAACTAGCAATAACGGACTTCTTTCTTTTTTTTTAATATTATTTACGAAAATTTTATTTATTATTTATTACTGTAATACATCCTTCGTTATAATTTCTTTACATATTTGTGTCAGTACTACTTCTTCTCTTCTTGCACTTCTGTTGGTCGAGGGCCAGTTAGTAATGATAGATTAGATATCAGGTATTTTGTTATTTGTTGTTCTGTACCGTACATCGTACCACTGTTTGTAAATGCGTTTCTCTATGTCCGTTATGCTTCTTCGCAGCTACTGACATAATGATATACACTTTATAAATAAATAATATTCACTTATAATATATCCAGTAATATTTCTTTCTCAGCACCCAATATAAAATTGAAAGAATAAACATCATTATCTCCAAGCAGGATGATCCTAATTGTTAATCAATTATCTTTGAAAGATAATATCGACTACATTTAGCTAATCAGATTGACGCCTCTTCTTTGGGTTCTCAGAACACCCATTTGTCTAATGAGACAAGAACGGGACGGGGAACGGAAGGGAGGGAGAGAGAACGGTTGACAGAAAATGCGAGGGACATAATTTATGTTTTGCTGCCATCCTGCCCCAGGACTGATTAGTAAAGATCGATCCCTGGTAATTAGCGTAAGGAGAAGATTTATCTCGATCGGAATAAGGGTTTATCTCCTTACAGCCGTGAGGGGTCCGAGAAAGATGTACACTTTATGGAATACTTATTTACCTCCAAATGTAACCAAAATTTTATTTCATTTATTAGTTTCGCTGCACCGCAAGGATACCGATTTGCAAATTTAAAGGTGCGTATGGAAACGACAGTTTTTAAGAAATAACGAATAAATTATAATATTTATAATGATATTTTAAAAAAAGTAAAAATACAACATACATTTTAAAATAATTAAACTGAAAAAATAAAAATAAAATATAGATATAAGCCAAAAGAAATAACATTTATGTGGGTACCATCCCATTGCGGTATCATTCTCAACGAACGCCCAGATCAAGAAGCGAATTCCGCTCGAACAGAGAATGATATAATCAATGAAACCGCTAAAGAAGACCTACAGAAACACTTCAAAACAGTCACAAAACAAAAATGGAACGACACTTGGATTGGAACTAGACGTACCCACATTATTATTATTATTTTTTTTTTTAAACCTTTATTGATAATTACAACAATATGTAAACATATTTCCAGTAATTTTGCTGGTTTTGGAAAATTAACAGTGTAAGGTATGATGTGGGAATATGTACAATTACAAAACCCAGAATAAATTTTGAGCATTGCAGGTGGCATGATATGGCATGTTAAAACCAATTGTCTCTAGCCCACCGCCACTTCAGCCTTCTATGAGGATTTTGTGGATTATGGAAGGAGGATAGAGAGTTTATCAACGGATTAGGATGGCCAGGGAGATTAGAATGAAACTTCTGATAGACTGATTTGGCCAGGGATTGGATAAAGGGAATATTGAAGTCATTATGGAGGGTTAGGTTCGAGACATAGTAAGGCGCATTGGCTATTTTTCGAAGGATTTTGGATTGCATTGTTTGTATTCTGTAGGAATTGGAAGGTTTAGTGGAACCCCATAGTTCTAGTCCATAAGTCCATATTGGTTGCAGTATAGTATTGTATATAAGTCGTTTGTTAGTCAATGAAAGTTAGACGATATGCTGTCGACGATACGGTGGCATTGGTGAATAGTGGAGTGGGAGTGGCGAAAACCAAACTGGGAAGATGGGATAGTGGGATCCAGGAGTGGATAAAGGCGTTTGAGAAGGAGTTTTTCAAGGATTCTGTGGAAGGATAGAATAAAAATATGGTACGCTGATCACAGGGGAATGTCGAGAGATGAAGCTGAAATGGAATACTTGAAAATTGCTCAGAATTTAGAAATGTCTGGAGTGAACTATTTTCCTATAACCCACATTATTAAAATCAGAAAGAACAAGCAAAATTGGAACACAGCACAACGACACTCCCGAAGAGAAGAAATAGTTTTGACTAGACTACGAATAGGACACACAACTACCTCCTAACCAACAGCCATCATCCAACATGCATCACATGTGATACAAGAAAATCAGTTGAACATACGTAGTAAGGTCCATAAGTTTCCGGCCTGTCCTGCGTCCCCTCCTTCAAACGTGCCGGGACCTGCACGCCTATGCAGGTCCATGCCTCCTCACTTCATAAGCTCCGTTTATATGTACGCTCCAAAACGACACTCCTGGCGCGCCGCTCCGGAGCGTCGGTTTGGAGTGGCGCATCAGGAGCGTGAGGTTGGAGTGTGGTAGACAAAAAGAGCAACACTCCTAGACTGCGCGCCAGAAGCGTGAGTTTGGAGCGTACGGTCCAATTCTCTTCGTGTAAATAAAATATACGAAGGTTTTGGAGCGGCGCGTGGAGGTTCCGCCAGGGTGGAAACTCCACGCGCCGCTCCAACATTCCTAGGTAGCTAGTCAGTCGAATTGAACACTTTGCAGTGAGAAGACCACTTTTTTAAAATGAGTTCAAGAAAAAAGAGTGCTATTGCTTGTGTAGCACTGTTTTTAATGTGTTAAAAGAAACAGAGAAATCCGCGACAAATATGGGTTAAGGAGTGGAGAAGAAATAGAGAACGCTTCGGTCATATGCCTCTTTTGTGGGAGCTGAGAGAAAATAACCCAGAAGATTACAGAAATTATTTAAGAATGGACGACATTACGTTTCAAGTAATTTTAAATTTAATTCGCCCTTATATAACGAAAAAAGATACAATTATGAGAGATAGCATTAAGAATATTAACATACATTTGTAAATTACATTTAATCATACATTCAGTTTACTCATAATGGTTATGGGTTTGTAACTTAGAACCAATAATCGAATATATAAAAAAAAAAAAAAAAAAAAAAAAAAAAAAAAAGATCTGGAGCGTTTGATTGGAGCAAGTGTGTGAACACTTGTTCACACACACAGGATTGGAGCGCCGGTTTGGAGCGTCCGCTCCAAAACTGTCGGAAAACCTGAGTGTGTAAACGGGGCTATACCCATCGCCCGCACTTCCTCAGTCTTGTCAGTCAGTGTCCAGCCTTGAAGAAATTCCCCATTTTTACAATTTTCAAACTCGAGTACCGTGCGGTAACTAAATTCTATTGTAAAGAGGGTCTACTCCTGCGCAGATTAAAGAGCGCTTGGATTGTGTATACGGGCAGACCTCCCCCTCGTATTCCACAGTGAAAGAATGGGCAAAAATATTTAAGTTAGGGAGAGAAAGTCTAGAAGATGACCCACGTCCCGGTCGCCCATTGGAAGCTGTCACTTCTGAATCAATCCAACTTGTGGAATCTGAATTCCTGTCTGACCGGCGACTAAAAACCGAGGAAATAGCAGCGAAGTTAGGGCTTTCAAAAACAATAGTTTTGAGGATCATCAAAGAACAATTGCATATGAACAAGGTTAGTGCAAGATGGGTTCCAAGAATTCTTTCAGCTGCTCAAAAACAAGAACGAGTTCACTGCTGCAATGAATTTTTACGCCAGTATAATCCCGACCCAAGGAATTCTTTCCAAGGAATTTTTTGGACTCAATTGTAACTGGGGATGAGACAATGGCTCTATATTATGACCCACTCAGCAAAAGAGAGTCCATGGAATGGAGAAGACCACGAGAAGCGCTACCTTTAAAGGCAAAAGTCACGTAGTCAACAAAAAAGGTAATGGCCACAATTTGTTGGGACTGTAAAGGAATACTACTGATAGATTTTAAAGAACGGAATACCACAATGAATGGTGAGTATTATGCAGCCCTACTTCACCGGTTACGAGACGCCATTAAAGATAAGAGGCGAGGGAAGTTAAGCAGAGGTGTCCGCCTCCTTCACGACAATGCCTCTGTCCACACAGCATTGATTTCCAAGGCCGCTGTGAAGGACTGTCTATTCCAAGAAATCTCTCATCCACCCTACAGCCCAGACTTGGCCCCTAGCGATTTCTACCTTTTCTTAAAGTTAAAATCTGACCTTCGTGGAAGGCGATTTAACACCGACGAAGAGCTCCAAGCAGCAGTAGAAGAACTTTTTTTAACAAAGAAGAAAATTATTTTTTTCATGGTATAGAAATGTTGCCAAAGCGTTGTATTGAGTGTGTTGAACTTAGAGCAGAATATATTGAAAAACAGTAAAACCAGTTTTTTTCTTTCACCTTTCCTTCTATCCCAGGCCGGAAACTTTTGGACCTTACCTCGTATACTTACTAACTGCCACAAATACGATCACATAAGACAAACACTTAAGATACCCAAAACATTACAGGACATTCTAGGAGATGACGAACAGACCATCCAAAAACTCATTAAACAAATCGACATCTACAGACAAATATAAAAGACCGCACTGCCAATGACCCAGTAGGGTAGAGGCAGAATAAATAAAATTAAAAAAAAAAAAAACAACAGAAAGAATAACAAACAACAATAAAATAGTATTTTAGTTAAATTTTGTGATATGTACCTATAGTATGTAAGTGTTCAAAATTGTGTCCAAGTAATGCCTACCATCGGTCAGAAGTACTGTAAGATCTGTAAGTATGAGTAAAAGTTTCGTCCTCTGCATTCTTTAAGTAAATGTCTCATGGTCAGTAGTTCGTTGCATTGCCTACAGATTGGTGAGTCATTAGCTGACCGTGAGTAAGTAGAGAATGGCCAATACGGAGTCGGGTTAAAACTACCTCTTCTGCTGGATGGCCGTTCTACCACTGCTTGTCGAAGTTTATTGTCATTAATATTTTTCCATTCTCTCTGCCACTGAATTTTTATTTCTTTTTTTGCAATGCGCCGTTAAGTCTTCATAAGTTGTCTCATGTATTGCTTTATTTAGTAATGAAGTTGCTAATTTGGCTTGTCTGTTAACGTCTGTACTGTAATTTTAATATCATAGTTTGGACGAATGTCAAACATTTGGAGCAAACTTCAACTCAATCCTTCGTCTCCGAGTACCCAAACCGAAAATTCGTTAGAAAAGCTATTTTTGCCTCTATTTATCGAAAACGATTACGCCTTTAAAATGATCTCATTCATATTCCTACGTTAGAAATCTACAAACACGTATACCTATTAACGCAAACATTTTTTCATGTCAAATTATCCAATTTTAATTTTTGCGCTTCCTTCGCCACTCAAGATATAGTTTTCCTTTTTTAGCGCGGTTCCTCCCTCCCTTCATAGGGAGGAACCCCGCTTGTAAGGTTGATCTCATGAAACAATCATGAAACAAGTGCCGACTAGAAAATTTCGCGTTTCAGAACCCCTAGAGACCGAAAATAACGGTGGTTCAATTTTGTATATATATATATATATATATATATATATATATGTGTGTATATATATATATGTATATATTTATTTATTTATATATATATATATATTTGTCTGTTCGCGGTTTTCCGGCCCCCCTAATGGTCCGATTGTGATGAAATTTGGTACAAAAATCCGTCGTCCAATTTGAAAGGTCAAGTTCGTTAACCAGCAAAATCCGCCCTCTGGAAGATGGCGTTTGGGGCGAAATTCGCGCAAAAAAATCGTAACGCTTGCGTTTTTGAGTTCATATGCTTGTAAGTACTCGTTTTATAGGCTTCTTGGGCTAGTAAAACGAATGAACCTATTTTTAAGGCGATAGCTTTAACCGTTTCCGAGAAAATCGGAAAAATATTTGTTAATTTCAAGTTTTTCGTTTGGTTACTTAGAATCATGGGATTCGGTTAAAATATTTTCTGCATGTTTAAATTCCATACATACAAAGATGTGTAAATTTTGGTTACGTTTGGAGTTAAGGAAGAATTAGAATAAAATATTTTATTAAGAGAAATGAAAAATTTTGGGAACTTCGCATATTTTCCTTAATATTTCGAAAACAGTTGGGAAATCGTCACAAGTGGATAGAACTATTCAAAAGCTTATTAAATTCTCTATAATTAATAGTCTGAGAAGATTTTCGATTAGTCGATGTCAATCGGAGAAAACGGTGATGAAAACTTTGAATGTGTTCTTTTGAACCTGTTTTCGTAGTTGTTTAGCTCACTTTTTAATTGTTTGTTTTAAATTGTATTTATTTTATGAAACATTTAGAAATTATAAACATTTTGATAGTTTTGAATACATTGAATAATAAAAAATAAAAATGTCATGTCTGTAGCAGTAGAGCCTGGCCAAGCCAGGGATATGAATGGAACCGCGCTAAGATGATGCAGTTCCTGCGAGTCGGACTTTTTGAATAGATAGATTCTGTAAATCATACCTCACAAAATACAATTACCACATGTATCATATTTTTTTTTAGAATGAGCAAACCTTTTTTTCTAGAGTTTCTTAGGGTAATGAAATAAAAAAATAATTTTCTTAGGAAAAGTTATAATAAAATGTCAATTTTTGTTAAAATGTCAAATATCTGAGCCCAAAACAACCATTAAAATTGTTCTACTTCCAATATTTGAAAAAGAAAAAAAACTGTAAGATCTTTTCCATACCCATTCAAAGCTTATGTATTATGTAAGAGGAGCTGAAACGAAAGCCAAGAAAGAGATGAGAATCCAAAGAGGAGCAAAGCGGTTTGATGACAGAGAGATCTAAATAGTAGCTGCAGAGATGAATGCCGGGATGATCCTGTACCTGACAGCCAATCCCTTCTACCTCTGTGGGATCAGCCTCTTTGGCGTTCCCTCTAAAACCTGCTCTTAGTCTTCTTGGCTTTTATTGCCTATCTACTATTATTATATATTTACGAATCTAATATGTCCATTACTAAATATGAAGAATTGAAAAATATACAAATGACACATTGTATTGTTTTTATTGGGCCTTTCTAAATTTGCGGTATATAATTATCAATTGGTGAGTTTATTCCCTCCTTCCTCAGGGAGGAAACCTACTTATAAGCTCAACCCTATGAAGCAATCTGAAGGCCCCAATGAGACATGTCAAGAAAAAAATTCTTCAAATCCTGTAAGTATGTATAGAAATATCCGCTCTCTAGCTGCATGGAAGACTAACAACAGAAATAGACAAAAGAAACTGCTAATTAAAACACTCAAGAGCCCCTCGTTTACGAGATATTAAGAAAATCTCAAAACTCTTGCCTGTTTACAAATTTTTTGTCTACTACTTCCTCGACACCGAACATATGCAAACCGTTTATGTCTTAGTTTGGATGAATGCCAATCTTATTATTATATATTTTAAATAAAACCGTCATTTTGGAGTAACCAAAACGAATTTCCAAAAAATCCTAGTATAGAAAATGGTTTCATTCGATTCCTCGAGTCCAATTACTCATAAAAAAATTACCTGGAGCCTATACACGCAAAGGCTTTAAGAGCTACAATATTTTGCCAGTCGAATTCCGCGAAAACTACAAACAAAAAAAAAACGTATTTCTGTAAGCGAATTCTGCTGTTTAGCGAAAAATATCTTTTGTTTAAGACAAAGTATTTTTACATCAAATTTATTCATTTTAAATAAATTGGATGATTCTGGCGAAATATAACATTAAAATCCCAATTTAGCCTTGGATTTTGAAATAAAATTATCTTTGAACTATTTGAAATAAAAAGTAAAGGATAAAAAAGAAGAACATTATATAATAAACTGGTATTATATTGCTCCGCTATTTTAAAGGTCAAAACTCGGCGTGGGAGGAAAAACGCCCACGCTTTGTATACTAACTTTTCTAATTACTTTTCTTTAATTACTTCTTTATTTTCTCTAAGATTATTGCTTACGAATTCTTGTTATATATCCATCTAAGTCTAAATTAAGGTTAAGGTAACTCCAAAAGAGAGAATTTAGGGTCGTTTTGATTTATAAGAAAATCAAATTTGAAAAATCCTTGAAAGAGAAATCGACTGTAATTATTCATTTCGAATTTTTGTATGAATTAAATAGTCCAATATATATTTAACTTCACTCAAATTACCTGAAATATTATTAATAATGTCGTCTCCTGCTGAGACACCAGTTAGTGAAGATATGTTCAATTTTCAGGACACGAAATAAGTGGTGATGCTTATTTCCTTGACATCGTCTAGTGAGCCAATATAGTGAGGCTGATCCTGAACTAGGCAAGAAACACCTCTGCTTTTTCATTTTCCTCATTAGTCCAGGACCTACAGGGGTCAGAGTACGCGCATAATCTGTTTTAATTGGTTTTCTTCAATATTATGCCACATAGAGATCCAGGCTGACTTGAATTTCACATTTAAGACGAGCTAAGAGATTTTTCAGTGGCACTTCGTAAAACGCCAACAAGGCTCAAACGGAAACAAAATTCTGCACTCTCATTATGAATTATTCCACAATGACATGAAACCTGTACAAATTGGGCATGAATGACATTTCTTTTCAGAAAACCTTGGGTTTAAATTACTCTAATACTATGAATGTTTCTGAAAAGGTCAATCATCTTTGCTTGTATCTATTTATTTCATCGTCTTCTATGGTATTCTTTTTAATGAGTATCGTAAAATGGGTTCATATTAATACAGTTTGGTGAAATTGGTACAAACATATACTGCTAGGATACTTTAATTTTGCTGATATCAAAGGGTCAAACTTTGCCCAATGCATGCGAACAGACAAATATATTTATTTATTCTTTATATATGGCCAAGGTCAAAAGAATAGTACTCCATTTCTCTTTGTAATATTTATTCTTTGTACGCCCTACACGTTTCGTGGCCTTTATGCCACCTCCTCAGGGGCTCCTGAGGACTCAGTCTTAGTATGGGTGGCGAGCTATCCACACATAGGGATGTTTGTTTGTTTGTTTATTTGTTTTTTAGGGCAAAGAACAACGTGGCTATCATTGCCCGAAAACTTAATTTTGAATTTTATTTTATTAAGTATAATTTATATATAAGAAAATACTTGTACATCGTTTTTTTTTTTTTGTGTGTGTAACTGTTTTTTTTTTTTTTGTGTGTGTATTAGTTTTATGTTTCTGCCTTAAAAAATGTTTTGACCAAACGAAATGTACACTTTATATGAAAATATCAGTATAGCTTACAATATCAACAAATGTGTTATTACATTTTTTTTTTTTTATCTTTTTTATTATTTATATTTTCGTAATACTTTTTTTTTTAATAGTTTCTTTCTTTCTTTATCTTTTTTCTTTTATATTTTTTGTCTTTTTTTTTTTTTTTTTTTTTTTTTTTTTTTTTTTTTTTTTTCATTATATATATCATATTTTTTTTTTTTTTTTTTTTTTAAAGGTCTTTATACAAGTTTGCTTCTTTTATAAATCTTATAACTAAATCAATAACCTTTGAGGAGTTTCCTAAAGCATTAACCACATCCTTTGGGATATTGAGCCTGCCTAAAATACTCGAGTAGTGATTACATTCATTAAATATATGATAAACACTAAGACAGCCTCCGCAGTTAGTACATTTTGCTGGTTGTTCATGATTTATGAGGTGTCCGTGGGTTAATTTGGAATGGCCTATTCGGAGTCTAGTTATAGCTACTTCTTCTTTTCGATTTTCCCTGAATGATGTTTCCCAGGCCAGAACAGAACTTTTAATTAGTCTTAATTTGTTCTCTTTTATTTGGAACCATTTATCTTCCCATTTCTTCTGCATTTTTCTTTTTAATGGTAGATAGATTTCATTTGCAGATAGCATTATTGGTTCTTCTGTTTGAAGGTAATGAGCGTCCTTTGCGGCTTTATCAGCTTTTTCATTTCCCGAAATACTTTTATGGCTAGGAACCCATACAAAATTAACTTTTCTATTTAGTTCGTTCAATAGATATTTATATTTTAAAATGTTTCTAATTTGGTTGTTTTTGGAGTATATGTCTCCAAGACTCATTAGGACACTTAATGAGTCAGTATAAATAACTACATTTTTCGTGGTATGGTTGATGGCATGGAAGAGAGCATTCGATATAGCAGTTGATTCGGCTGAGTAAATACTTGTGAGATTATTAAGTTTGTATTTGTATGTTGAAGTTCCGTCGTAGAAAGCGCAAGTCGTAGATTCTTTTTCTTTAGAACCATCTGTATAAATTTCTAGAGAATCTTTGTGTGATGCTGATATTTGAAGAAACTTTACCTTTATTTCAGATTGGTACCATTCAGAAGTAGACTTCATTCCTATTTTAGTCAAAGCCAGGTTTATTAATGGCGCTGTAATGAGCCATGGTTGGATTGGATCTGAATCAGTTTGGTGATGATTTATGCAAAGTAACTCTTGGGCTGTTTCTTTGAATCGAACTCCTAAGGGCTTTGAATGGTGAGGTTTGATGTTATACGCCATCATATATTTTGGTTTGAATATAAGTGGATGTGCAGGATTTTTCGGCTGGAGAAGAAGCTTCGACATATACTTTGCAGCAAGAGTTTGCCTCCGTATTTCTAAGGGTGCAATGCCTGATTCAGCACAGAGGCTGAGAACTGGACTTGTGCGATAAGCTCCGGTAGCTAACCTTATCCCTGTATGATGGATTGGATCTAGTTTGGCTAACTCCGAGGGTTTTGCAGAACCATATACAAAACAACCATAATCAAGCTTCGAAAGAATTAGGGATTTGTAGATGGTTGTCAAGGCCTTCCTGTCAGCTCCCCATGATTTGTTCGATAATACCTTCATTATTTTGAGTTTTTCTTGGCATTTTCTTTTTAAATTCTCAATATGCAGCTTCCATTTTAGTTTTGGGTCAAAGATCAGCCCTAGAAATTTTACAGTTGGTGCATAATTTATCGCAACTCCATTTAGCCTTATAATAGGAGTGGTTCCGATTTTTCTTCGCCTTGTGAATAGTATGCATTTTGTTTTCTCGGTTGAAAAGGTGAAACCACTTTTATTTGACCATTCGGAGAGTTTTTCTGTTGAATTTTGCAAAGCTTTTCTAATCACTTCGATATTGCTAGATCTGCTCAGCAGGGCAAAGTCATCTACAAAAAGAAATCCTTTGACTCTGCTGTTTAGACATTGAGTTATGTCATTTATTGCTATCGAGAAGAGAGTGGTGCTGAGTACGCATCCTTGAGGAACACCTACTGTTTGTGATCTTTTTTGAGAAAGTGAATTTCCGACTGCAACTCGGTAGAAACTAGTTTCAAGGAATTCTTTAATAAATATGGGTAATTGTCCTTTTAATCCCCAAAACTTAAGTTTCTCCAAGATTCCATACCTCCAAGCAGAGTCGAAAGCTTTCTGTAAATCAAAAAATATTCCAATCGCAAATTGCCCATTGATAAAAGCGTCTTGCAATTCCGTTTCTAATCTAACGAGGTTATCTGTTGTCGATCTGCCTTGTCGGAAGCCACATTGCCAGTTGTTGAGGCAACCCATGGATTCTAATGTCCAAACTAATCTTTTGTTTACCATTCTTTCTAGCAATTTGCAAAGACAGTTGGTCAGAGACACAGGGCGGAAATTGTGGGCTAAGGAAGCGCTTTTACCTTGCTTTGGAATGGGAATCACAATGGCCTCTCTCCAACTAGATGGCATTTTGCCTGAATTCCAAATGATATTGAACAAATTCAGCACCTGCTTTAATGTGAGTACTGAGAGATTCCTTATCATATCGTATGATATCTCATCAGGCCCTGGAGATTTACCTCGGAGATCCTTGAGTGATGATTCGAGTTCGGCCAAGCTAAAATCCACGTTATATTTTTCTATTGGATCCAACGATGAGATGTTGAAATCCAATGAGTAGGTTTCTTTTACATTTTTCAGTTTCTTGAATTCGTCAGAAGTAGGAATGCTGTCCGCACTGAACGTTGTTGCAAACTCGCTGGCGATTTTAACAGCATTTGTCTCAAGCTTATTATCAATGCTCAGATATATTGGTTGTATTGTGTTTTTGCCTGAGATGGATCTGATTTTCCTCCACATTTCCACTGGTGAAGTATTACTGTTAATCCCGCCAACAAATTGCTTCCAAGAGTTGCTCTTTTGCGTTTTGATGACGTACTTGCAAGCAGCTCTTTGTTTTTTATATTCAACAAAATTATTTAGAGTCATATTACGCGTAAAACGTCTGTACGCTCGTCTTCTAGCTTTTATCGCTTTCTTGCAATCTTCGTTGAACCAGGGCACTGGTTTGTGTTTTTGATTTAGGCTTGTTTTGGGTATGCTTTGTGAAGCAGCGTCCTGAATTACACTAGTCAGTTCATTACAAGCCTCCTCTGGATCTTCCGATAGTGGATTTACAATTACAGCGAGATCTTTAAATTTATTCCAGTCAGCTTTATGAATATTCCATTTTCTACGTCGTTGCTGCAACGGAATATCACCAAAACATGAAATGAGGATAGGAAAATGATCGCTGGAAAATTGATCCGGGATTACATTCCAAGTAGTTTGTTGAACTATGTAATCCGTACAGGCTGCAATATCAATAGCCGAGTAAGTGCCGTATGAGCTACTAAGGTAGGTTGAATCACCTGTATTTAGAATATGGATTTGTTCTTCTTGAAACACTTTATCAATAAGTTTTCCTCTAGCGCTGTTCCAGGTTGAACCCCATGACGAAGAATGAGCGTTTATATCTCCTACGAGAATAAAAGGTTTCGGGAGTTGATGTAATAGTCCTTTCAAGTCTTCCTCGTCGATTCGATGTCCGGGTGGTAGGTATACATTTAGTATAGTTAGGGGTACTCTGGTTAGAGTTCTTACTGCTACTGCTTGTAGAACTGTCTGTAGGGAAATCTCGGTGCAAGGAATCTGTTGAGACACGGCAATCAAGACTCCACCGCAGGCCTTGTCTCCCAAGGGATAGTCATATCAATGAATGTTGTAGTTTTTCAGGTAGAATTGGTCTTCGTCTTTCAGATTGGTTTCTTGTATGCAGATGAAGTTCGGAGAATATTCGCCGATTAGTATCTGTAGATCACTAAGATGGGTTTTAATGCCATTAATATTCCATTGAAGTAAATTACAGAGACTCATAATGACTGAGATTAAGATGTGCTATACCAATATTTTCAACGAATTTAACATTTAAAATATTTTCTACAATAATTTCTATATGGAAGGTAAGGCATCGTATAGTGATAGTAATAGTGTGATTGTTTGTAATTTGCCAAAAGACAGAGATTTTACTAATCGATTTAGTCAAAGTGACTTGTATGTGTGAGTATATACTGTATTCTTGTCTTTTATTTTTATGGTTTTCCATGAATGTGAAGTATTTTGGAGGTATTAATTGAAGTAAGGATGGGATTACTTGAGCGTTGTTGTTGTCAGATTTAAAGGCTTGCGTAATGGATGTGAAGAGCACGAAGTTTAATAATGCTGAAGAAACGCACAATTTATGGTAGAAGGGTTTGTTTTTATTTTTTGCAATCAGATTTTCAGATATTAAATGTGTAATCAGCTTTTCAATTGATTTTTTTGTGATAATTCTAATCATTTTATTCAGGTTTTAATAAGGAAAAGTCCATTACATCATTTTCATTATTTTTTTTATCTTTTTTACCATTTAATTTGAGGGGAGCTGATAAAGACATATTTTTTTTATTTTTGGACGAGTTGGAATTTGATGTTTTAGTTGTATTTTGACTTTTTGACCCGGAGCTATTCACATGTAGTTCGGGCTCTTTAATATTTTTCACATCTCCAGTTTTGACTGGAGAATTAGTAAGAGGGGAGGGAGGGAGGGATGGGGTGTCGGGAGTGATGGGACGAGGGGAGGGAGAAGGAGGGGGGTGAGAGGGAGTGAGTTGAGTGAGAGGGTTCTCAACCTTTTCTGCGGAGGTAGAGGTTCCTTTAGAGAGAATGTCAGTGATGGAGTTGTGATTCGCTTCATTAAAATCTGTTTGGGTTCCTATTTCGGATTTTTGTACTCTAATATTAATGTTTTTAGTTAAGATTTCAGAATATCTTGGTTTCATAAGTATTAAATTTTGAGGGGGATTTTCATTAAATTTCCTTTTGGCTATTCCATAAGGGACTTTTTCGGTAATTTGTATTTTTTTAATCTCTTTTTCAATTATAAAAAAAGGGCAGGTTTTATTAAAGCTATTATGCGCTCCCTTGCAGACAGCACACATGATGGGGTTCTCGCATCTACCCTCATGACGCGGTTTACTGCACCAGCTGCATACAGCCTCCTTCTTTTTACACATTGACTTTGTGTGTCCAAATAACAAACAATTTGTACATCTCCTAGGGTTAGGGATGTACAATGTCACCGGTATATTAAGATATCCCACTTTAATATTCTTAGGAACCTCCGGAGTGCCGAAAGTTAGCAAATAACTATGCGTATTTATTAATTCCCCATTTCTTTTTATTGTGAACCTTGAAACATCTGTTACTTTTTGTGGCCTGAGTTCGTTTTTTATTTCTTCAATGGCAACAGAATCTAAATCGAAACATCGAATTACGCCTTTACTACTGTTTAGAAAAGAATGAGGCTTAACCTCAACATCCAAATTATTAAATAATTTCTCACAGTTTATTAACTTTTGGGCTTGTTTATGAGAAGTGACTTCCACTAATAAAGAGCCATCTCTTATTTTTTTAATATTTTTAACTTCTCCAACTAGTCCTGTAATTGCCTTCTGGACAAAAAACGGACTTATTTTCGATAAATTACCTTCACCTTTCCTATTTATCATCAAGAACCTAGGTGCAATATCGATATTGTCTTGGATATTTGCTCCAAAGCTAATAGATGGAGCGGTGGGAAGGCTTTCAAGCCTCCTTTTCTTATCCGGTGGACGTTTCATATCTACAAGATTAATTATATTAACAATATTCAAGTAAAATTGATTATATAAATTAATAAACTATAATAAAACTTAAATAACTAATTAATTATAAATAGGAATAATGAACGAATAAACTATAGCTAGAGAGAGAGTGAAAAAACAAAAGCCATACGCAACTAGCCTCGCTGCCTCCCGCCGCTAGCCTCCTCGCTGCGAGGTTAGGATTCCACTGGCTTACTTTAATTAAAGATAACTATACTTACCGATGGTTTCAGAACAAACAAACTACATCAAATTGAAGAAAAACTAAAGATTAACCTTTTAGAACACATTTAACTTAAGAAAATTAGAAAAATACCACTTGAAATGAATAAGATAGAAAAGAGCAAAATTTGACGCACTTTCTAATACCAACTCAAACAGCTGACTCCACATAGGGATGTAATGGCCCCTGAGGAGGTGGCATAAAGGCCACGAAACGTGTAGGGCGTACAAACAATAAATATTACAAAGAGAAATGGAGTACTATTCTTTTGACCTTGGCCATACTTAAAGAATAAATAATTATACGTAAATAAAGGTCAGAAATACGTGGAAAATAAGACAAATATCTGCTTATATATTTGTCTGTTCGCTCTAAGACAAATGTATAAGCATATATAAGCAGTAAAGATTTGTACTCATTTCACCACACTGTACTAATTTTCCCCCATTTTATGGTATCTTTTCGGTTGCGTAATTTTTGAGTTGGTCGAGCCTCAGCATTTTGCTTTACACGCTAGAAAAGTCTTTATCATTCTCATAATAGCGAACTTGGAGTCAAGCTTTGCTTCTGGCTCTCTGGGACCCCTGGCAATAAATCGGGCCACGTTTTAGCGCGGTTCCTCCCTCCCCCATAGGGAGGAACCCCGCTTATAGGGTTGATACAATGAAACAATCCGGAAGTGCCGACTAGAAAATTTCGCGTTTCAGAACCCCTAGAGACCGAAAATAACGGTGGTTCAAATTTGTATATATATATATATGTATATATTTATTTATATATATATATATATATTTTTATTTTTCTTTATTAGGAGATACAATCCACTTCAAATTTAATAATACACTGTATAAGATACATACATAGTCAACTTAACAATTGGGCGTCTCCTTCACCCTCGTTACTTGGGCTTGAAAACATCAAGCCCAGTTGCTGTGAGACCTCAGTTCAAATACGTACACATCAGATCAATCAGTACCTTATTTAAAAGTAATAAGAAATAAAAAAAAAAAAAAATACATAACTATATAACAACTAACAAAAAACAACTATAAAGCAAAAAATACAATAATAAGAAAAAGTTACAGACTTAAATACCCTTATACTTCACCCACTAGACCAGAGCTACTATACTCGTGGAGGTTATCATAGTGCAGCCAAACATAGTCCACGCTCAAACATACACCAAATGAAAAAGAAAAAAAAAAAAAAAAAAAAAAAAAAAAAAAAAAAAAAAAAAAAAAAAAAAAAAAAAAACACCATATATACACTAAATGAATAATAATGAAACAAAAAAAAAATAAATAAAAAACCCCAGGCGATCCTCAACGGCCCGCCCCGGCGAGGAGTGTCCTCCATCGACTGAAGATGATGCAGGAGCCCTTTAATACCCGCAAGGTAATGCTTCTTAGCACCCCCATCGGGACACTAAGCTGCCTTAAACTATTGGCAGAAGCACCGCTCCACACACCCCTCCAGCTCAATGTACAGGACGTTACCTCCACGTCGGTCACAGGCACGCCAAACATTCGGCCCACTGCTAAACGGACACCAAGTCTCCCATACTTGCGACACTTCGCCCGGTGCAGAGAATTCAGATCAGAGGTGTTCCCATTAACAATCTGTGCATCCACAATAGTCACTTTACCCCCTTTTGCCACTATTATATCAGGCTTCCATCGCCGGCCATCAGCTCTCAGGACTGTTTCAATGTGAACTTCGTACCCCCTTCCGGCTAAGGCTTCCGCCAGTACATCCACCACAGTATCGTGCCTCAAACAACGACCTCCCCGTGAAACATAGCACTGCTGAACAGCATGAGTGCCGGTCTCATCCTCAAGGCAACCCGCCCTGCAAGTAAGAATCCGGCCCTCACGCCGGCCTCTTGTCGTTCTCACGGTGGTCGGAAGGGCATTTATGTGAGTACGAACATACTGGATGAAGTCCCACCCAGAAGTGGTTCCAGCTCCATCATTGAGCCAACGTGTCGAGGCCTTACTAGCGGAAGATTCTTTCAACCCTGCTCCGTCGTTGGACGAAAAGAGCCTCTCTGCCCACCAGCGCTTTCTAATTTCAGGGCACCAAGCGTCTTCATGAACTAAGCCCTGCCTGGCCAGGGCCTCCCTCGCTTTCCGCAGCCTTTTGGTCATGTCCTCCGAACCATAAGCCGCCCTAGCCGCGGCTAGACCAGACCGCTCCATCCTAGACAGACGGCCTATCGTCAGAGCCGGAACCAGGACGCCCATGCATGGAACACCCAAGCCTCCGTCCGCGCACGAAGCATGGAAATATCCAACAGGTATATCTTTTGGCAATCTTAGCCACCTCCTCACCGCTGCTCTAACCTTTATATCCAACTTCCTTAATGCTTCGCGGGAGGAGCCACCAAGTACCAGCTTGTGCACATAACTTGGAAGAAGGTGATACCTAAGGGCGGTCAACCTCTGCTGCGGCTTGAGGGGTGCATTCCCAATTCTTAAAAGGGCCCGTCTAATTTCCTCATCAGGCCTCTCGGTTCCATGGTTCCTATAGGTGACTCCGAGGTACTTAACGGAGTCATGGTACTGCATTTGCCTCACCGGGGCTCCACCAATGGTAAACAGTGCGTCTTCAACTACCTTGACCCTGGTCACACGCCCAGCCGGTACCAACGAAAGGGCACAGCACTTACCAGGACTAAGCTCCATCCCCAGTTTGGCGATGGCTGCCCCAACCGCTGCAAGTGCACCCCGCATGCCAGCCACCGAGGACGCCACGAGGACCAAGTCATCGGCAAAGGCTAGATAGTTAATCCTCACTCCGTCCAGAGTATATCCCACCTGGCTTGGAACCGCCTGGAGGACCCAATCCATCGCAAGGTTGAAGAGGCACGGAGACAAAGGATCCCCCTGCCTAATCCCCCTCCCGCTTACAACTGGGTCCGTCCACCTCCGACCATCGGTAATCCGGGTAAACCCTTCACCGTACACCCCCATCACGTATTCAACGATTCCTGATGGTAGGCCTTTGCGGATCATGGCGGCTCGTAGAGCTGAGTGACTAATACTATCGAAAGCCTTAGCAATGTCCAGGAAGGCCAAGTGCACCTCACGGCGACAACGACGAGCCTCCCTGAGCACCGTATCCAGGACTACACTGTTCTCCGCAGTTCCGTCGGCTGCTATGAACGCCCTCTGGCCTGTCTCCTGGAGATCCAAAGCTCTCAGACGCGCAGCCAATATCTTGTGAAGTTGTCTGAGAGCTACAGACGCCACGGTTATAGGTCTATAATCGCCAGGCGTCTCTGGAAGCTTAACCTTGGGGATAAAGACAGTCCTTGCACCGATCATTTGAGGAATAAATCTGCCCCCTAATAAATACAGGTTATAAAAAACCGCACGTGCCTTAGGTGGAACGGACTCCCAATCAGACGCTCGTAGTCCATCAGGACCTGGTGCAGAGGATCTGTCTATTTTATTACCATGGATCTCCTCTACTTCGACAGGCGTCCATAGAGTGGTGATCTCCACAGCTCCCGGTGGCAATCCTTCCTGATCAAATGGCCGAGAGGGACTTTCCATTACCGGCCGCCAGTAGTTTTCCATTTCGTCCAACGAATGCCTGCGCTCTAGAGGACCTCCTTCCAATATATCCCTTACTGCCCTGCTCCTATTAGACTTCCACAGTTTTTGTATGCGCTGGTACTCTAACTGACGGCGCTGTCTCGCATTAAATGGAAGGGGTCGTGGGCCCCCAGGCTGTCCACCTCTCTCGAATGAGGTACTACCCCATTCGGGAAAGCGCGCCTGGAGCCACTCGCACAGTCGGTCCGTGACATCGAGCCCTCCTCTGGCTTCCTCGACTAGTGACGCAAGATTTATATCATGGCCACGAAGGCCGCTCGCCTGCTCTGCAGCCACGTCACAAAAAAGGTCCCTACCACTTGGACCGACCACCTCTACCACTTGCGCAGGCTGTCGAAGCTCATCTCTATTCCACTCATTTATTGCCTGACGTAGGAATTCCCGATATCGTGGAGTAAGCCTCATACGTTGCGTTGCCCCAGCTGTTCTATCAAGCAGGCCATGTACTAGGTTTTCATTATTCACAACGAGGCCCCTTGATCTATACTCAGCTTCACGCCGTGATAGAAGACGCAACTCTTCCTCACTCCAGCGGGGCATCCTAGGACGACGGATTGCTCTATTGTGGACTTCCGGGTGGGCACGCGTTACGTGCTGACCTAGACTTCTATGATTCCTGAACCCCCGACCACAGGTTCTACACATTCGTATCTCGAAGTTAAAATCCATAATCAGTCCTTTCACGAATGCGTCCGAGGGCAGCTTGATACGTGGGACAGACCCTGCTACTAGCTATATGCATGGTGTCCCTAAGACCTGCTCTCTTACAGTTTGGACAACAAGGAGGGTCACTATTTTTATATTATATAAAAGTGGAATATATATATATATATATATATATATATATATATATATATATATATATATTTGTCTGTTCGCTCTCTAGATAGAAGACGAATGGTCCGATTTTAATGAAATTTGGTACAAAAATCCTTCGTCCAATTTGAAAGGTCAAGTTCGTTAACCAGCAAAATCCGCCTACTGGAAGATGGCGTTTGGGGCGAAATTCGCGCAAAAAAAATCGTAACGCTTACGTTTTTGAGTTCATAAGCATCTAAGTACTCGTTTTATATGATTCCTGGGCTAGGAAAACGAATGAAACCATTTTCAAGGCGATAGCTTTAACCGTTCTTGAGAAAATTGGAAAAATATTTTTTGAATACCGTTTTTGGTTTGGGTACTTAGAATCATGGGATTCAGTTGAAACATTTACTGCATGTTCTACATTCATCAAAACTAATATGTTGAAATTTTGGTTACGTTTGGAGTTAAGGAAGGGTTAGAATAAAATATTTTATTAACAGACATAAAAAGTTTTAGTAACTTTGTTTACTTTCCTTAATATCTCGAAAAAGGTTGAAAATCTTGGTAAACGGAAGGATACCATTAGAAAGCTTATTAAATGCTCTAAAAAAAGGTTCTAATGAAAGTTTTGATTAGGCGATGTCAATCGGAGAAATAAGAGCTTAAAACTTTAAAGTAATTGATTTCGCTTTTTCGGACTGTTCTTTTTGTCTGTTTTTTATTCCTTGTTATTTTTTAATTGCTTATTGTTGGATAATGTATTTGAAAATAAAACAGGTTAAGAAAAATAAGAAAAACAATTTATTTATAGGCTTCTTGGGCTAGGAAAACGAATGAAACCATTTTCAAGGCGATAGCTTTAACCGTTTTCGAGAAAATTGGAAAAATAGTTTTTGAATACCGTTTTTGGTTTGGGTACTTAGAATCATGGGATTCAGTTGAAACATTTTTTGCATGTTCTACTTTCATTAAAACTAATATGTTGAAATTTTGGTTACGTTTGGAGGTAAGGAAGGGTTAGAATAAAATATTTTATTAACAGACATAAAAAGTTTTGGTAACTTTGTATATTTTCCTTAATATCTCGAAAAAGGTTAAGAATTTGGTAAACGAAAGAATACCATTAGAAAGCTTACTAAATGCTCTACAAAAAAGGTTCTGATGAAAGTTTTGATTAGGTGATGTCAATCGGAGAAATAAGTGCTTAAAACATTAAAGTAATTGATTTTGCTTATTCGAACTGTTCTTTTTGTCTGTTTTTATTCCTTGTTATTTTTTAATTGCTTATAGTTGGATAATGTATTTTACAATAAAACAGATTAGGCAAAATAAGAAAAACAATTCATTGTTAGAAATATAGCTTGCCAAGAGAAAAAGATTCGTTGACGTCTTTTGAATATTTTCAATTGCCTTTATGCTGTTGGTTTTTTTATTTTATTTTTTAATTGATGTTATCTGTAGAATTATTACTATAGTAAAAGAACACAGGAATGTGTGAAAATATTTGATATTTTCCAATTCATTGAAACTTATGAAATGAAGTATCGGTAGAAGAGGATTCTAGGGTCTTGCGGACCTGACCCCAGGTATAGCCATAAAACCCTTTGAACAAAGGCCGAGGAAAATATTATCTGTTTCTATTCTATGCTTTTCAAATGAGAATAGGGATATGAACAGGAACCGGGGTCTCCCGTGGTCTAATGGCTAGCGCCTTGGATTCATAAGCGGGAGATGGTGGGTTCGATTCCCAACCTCCGGCAGGAATTTTATCATCCCACGGCTCGCTGGTGAAATTCCTCGCTACACCCTGGATGTCGGCGCTAATGACCTAGATGTAGATGAGCCGTAAAAAAAAAAAAATAAAAAAAAAAAAAAAAAATAAAAAAAAAAATAAAAAAAAAAATAAAATAAAACTGGAAC
Source organism: Gonocerus acuteangulatus (assembly GCA_946811695.1). Classification (NCBI taxonomy): domain Eukaryota; kingdom Metazoa; phylum Arthropoda; class Insecta; order Hemiptera; family Coreidae; genus Gonocerus; species Gonocerus acuteangulatus. The sequence goes on from OX328130.1 coordinate 50,207,680, forward strand.
CGCGCTAAGATGACGCAGTTCCTGCGAGTCGGACTTTTTCGTAATGCGCTGTCTTCACCATTGGATGACATGTCAATCTAAAAGGGACCAAGTGACATTAGTAAGGTTCTACGAAAAATTCTCTATAAGTTGTAGCATCACTGAGATTACGTAATTTGTACAATCTTTTGCAATAAAATTCGAGGGATGTATAATTTTCTGCACGTAGACAAATTTCCATCAAGGATTTTAACGCTCACGTTACGCCCTCAAGAGATAGCTAGAGTTACTATATTTTCATGTGAGTGTGTGTATAAGAATATATTATGGAAAGGTTATTAATTGAAACCATATTGTTGTTATACCATTCAAATAATATTACCAAAAGCTTCCAACTAAGAATCTAAATTTTTCCTGGCATCAATGGTTGAAACAAATGTTTGTAGCTTGTAGTGTACCAAAAATGTTAAGATATCATTAATTAAGAGGCTACCCTCTGTTAATTAGTTCCTATTAGTCACAAGGTAATTTTAGGCGTTCTCCAATTATGCTTTGCATAAGTAGGCGTTTTTATTTACACTTCTCCACAGCCATAAAAAGACATGTCCGCTGAATTTCTTTTCTACTGAAGGCTCAGATTTCACACGATTTGGGTATATGAGATTTTTTTAACCAATGTTATAAATTCTAAGACTACTTAATCTCTTAGTTCCAGACCCAATCAAGCACGGAGATTCATTAAGAGAATATTGTCTGCTGTAAAGAAGTGATCTCTGAAGTAGACCCTTTGTTGTATAGTAGGAAGAAATCGATGTGTAGGAAGAGGAGAAGGCAAACACAAGGACCTCTGTGTGCTCTCCCTTGGGCTGTATGTGCCCAACGAAATAGGGCTGTTCGCTTAAACCCCGGGGCTCGTGTTTGACGTTGTAGTCCCGCAGAAATTCAAACAATATGGGACTCATTGCGATTCGGTAGAACTCCTTAAAGATAACCTCGCAAGTCGTCTTGGTAGTATCCTTAGAGATAACTTCGCAGGTCTTCTTGGTAGTGTCATTAAAGATATCCTAGCAGGTCGTCTTGGTAGTATCATTAAAGATACCTTCGCAGGTCTTCTTGGTAGTATCCTTAAACATAACCTCGCAAGTCTTCTCGGTAGTTTCATAAAAGATATCCCCGTAGGTCTTCTTGGTAGTACCCTTAAAGATATCCTCGCAGGTCTTCTTGGTAGTATCCTTGAACATAACCTCGCTAGTCTTCTTGGTAGTTTCATAAAAGATATCCCCGCAGGTCTTCTGGGTAGTATCCTTAAAGATACACTCGCAGGTCTTCTTGGTAGAATCCTTAAAGATGCCATCGCAGGAGTTCTTGGTAGTATCCTTAATGATACCCTCGCAGGACTTCTTGGTAGTATCCTTAAAGATACCCTCGCAGGTCTTCTGGGTAGTTCCCTAAAAGATACCCTCGCAGGTCTTCTTGGGAGCTTTCTTAAATAGGATCTGTCCAAGAGTAAAATTTTCTACTCATTCAGTGATCGCGTCGATAAAATCCATTTGTGTATTCCATTGAAGTCTCGCAAAACTTAAAGTCTAACCCACAGGAACTGTGTCATCTCACCGCGTTTTCGTTCTTATCTCTAGGGTCATTTGGAAAGCATACAGTAGAAACAGTTAATGTTTTGTCTTATTCTTTTGTGCAATTGTAAAAACATGTAAAATTATATCTCAAAGCGAAGCAAGATCTTAGGCGCCACAACAGGAAACTGACAGTAACCTATGAGGAAATTACTCCTTGTAAGCACCGATTTATCCGAATGAGATGGTTCTATCAATGATCGTATAAGAACCACTCTTGTAGAAATGTTCATAAGCATTCTAATAGGTTTCCTACATTTACTATGATTTCTCAATCTATTTCTAAATCATGGTATCATTAGATTTTTCACGACCAATTACTTAAAAAACGTTTACCTGGAAGCTTAAAAACTCACAAACGGAAGCGTTACGTTTTTTATTGCACAAATTTCGCCCAAAAAATCATGCTCCAGTGGATGGATTCGGCTTGTTAACGAACTTGACTTTTGAAATCACAGAACGGATAAAAATACGGAAATATTTCATAACTGTGAATGCTCACCACGTCATGTGCAATTCATACATATTTCTACTTTATTAAGTTGTAATACGATTTATTGCGCGAGAGAAGACTTCGTTGCCACGATTACTTAGGTTCTACAATTCTGGCACTTAGCTGAAATTGTCATATCCTGGAATAAAATCTTCCAATCGATTTTCCGACAAAATGTATTTAATTTTCAGTAGTGGGAACTGCAAATCCTCTCTACTAGAGTAGCTGTTTTATTCCATGAGCTTTTTACAACTATGTTAATTTTTAGTGAGCATCGTAAGGATAATGTTGTTAATGATATATGAATTAAGCTCACTACTTGAAAAATCTGTTTCCATTTGCAGATACTCTTACAATGGCCGGTGTTTTAAGAATGACTGCCAGAACTTTTCAAATTTGTCCTGATGGATCACAATTAAAAAAAGGCTGTTCAGTAACGATTCTTTCGGCTATTAAAAATTATTCCTGATACTAAACATTTAATCTCTTGTATCCAAAACATTGACTAACCACATTAAATGAAGACCCCAGAGGCAAAGGAGTCTTAGTAACAAGCTCAATGTTTTGTGGGGAATGGAGTCAAAGTTGAACATAGGTAATAGTTAAAACTAGATTTTTACAGTTCCGATCATACTAGACGAATCCTCAGGACCTTAGCTATTTATTATCGACGATACATAATAGGTACATCATCCGGTTTATGATTAATATGCAAAAGACTTGAAGAATCCGCACATTGACCCCCTTAATTTCCTTCTGGACGGAGCCCAAGAGAATACGTACAAGCTAGGTGGCAGCAACTATCAAGAAAATCACATGGATATCTTTACCATCCACAAGATTGCCCTGTTCACAACCCATTCTTGTATCTAACTCATTTTATTCAAAACTTTCACTTAGACTCCTTGAATTCTGAGGCCCTTATATATACTAGTGTTTGTATACTCTATATATGTTCACCAACAAAATCCAATTTCAACATTTTTATTTGAAAAACTAAATATTTAAAAATATGTATAATTACAATAAATTAATTATTGTTTCAGAGACCCGCCTGTATTGAGAGCCTACAACAGAACAGACCTATTTTTAAGACTGCCCCTAGGAATGAAACTCAAAGATATTCGATGGTTGTCAGTCTGGTGCAGAAGATTTACGGTATGTTGTTTATCAATATTTTATGTTGTTAATCATTGATATCTTGAAGTGTAATGGATATAAGCTATTCATATCAATATTTTTTTTTGTCAAAACATTCGGTCATTGTGAATTGATATTACAAATTATGCTAATAAATATTTACAATATTAGCTAGCTATTTGATAGGCGTGACAATTCTTTTAGCACCTTCTGAAAAAATGAGGTTGCACTGATAAAAAATATTTGAAACTTTTCTTCAAATCTTCAATGATCCTACCAACTAGATACCAAAAATGACCCCCGTTAATATATATATATATATATATATATATATATATATATATATATATATATATGTCTGTTAACATGATACAGAGTTTTTGTTTTTTACCCACAAAACTTTGTATATTGCATTCCCTTTGCAAAGGACTAAACGAGTTCGATATTCACCAAAATCGGTCCACCAGGAGGGGGGTTTATTCCGGACACAAATTACTGATTTGCCCATAGCACACGTAATTTATGTTTTATTGTAACGAAACTCTGTATACATCGTGGGTATCTAAACAAAAATATGTGTTCTTAAAATAAAGTAAATCGGTTCATTGGAAGTTTTAGTTTACTCTGTATTATGTTCTAATTGCATAATGCACCCAAACCGGCTCGGGCATTGGTTCTTATTTTTACCACTAGGAGGTCTAAACGTAGCCGCTGTACATGGGCGTATAAAGAAAATAATTTCCATTTCCGGTGTGTGGAATACTAATAATTTAGATCTTGGAAGAGTTTTAGCCAACTTAAACGCTATTACACCCAAAATAGAATATGTTTTGTGAACTAAATGATCGTATTTAATTTATTTTTAAGGGTTTTATACAATTTTTACCGATCAAATCAACATTTCGGGGAGGCTGCAGCCCCCCCCCTTATATACGCCCATGGCGCTGTATCCGGTTTCTGCAGCTTATTGAGTGAGCTGTTCATTAGAAATATAAAATATTTATTAATAAATATATATATTTATTAATATTTATTATTTATATTTATTTGGGTTATTTTAAGCAAATGAATCTGGAATGCAAGAACTTTTATCATTCTGGTTGTTCATTAATATAAAACAACATCGACGCTTATTAGGAATATTAATAGATCATAATAAAACACATCATAAAATAAGAAACAGACTCTCCTATCCGCTTCTAAATGGTCTATTAAAGAGCCTACAAGAAGGCGTAGAGGCGTAGTTAGTTAAAAACACAGCCGGTCATAAACTAAAACCCCACTTTAAGATGGTGTGTGTCGAGGTGGTTATCTGCCTAGTACAGTGGCACTAATCTGCATTAGGGTCTCCGCTATCTACCCTGACCAGGCAAAAACCACCCGGAACCCCCTCTCAAGATAACCATTCCGTCTTATATATGTGAATGGCTGCTAACCATATCTGGTAGGCGGTATGAACAAACACCAGGAGGCCTCCTGCGAGGAAATTCCATGTTTTATGTGGCTGTTTTATAGACCCGATATGGTTTCTTTACATTTACAACATTTAGTTTCTTGATAACTTGTCTCAAAGGAATGTAGAATATTTCAATAATGTCATTAACTTGTGTGATAATGTGTCGAACTTAGATAAAGCGAATCATTAAATAAATCGAACAAAATCCGTGGTCCGTTATTAGGCGTACATTTAACTTCTATAAGCCTACTTCAGGGCAAAATCGTGGAATATCTTCTAGGACTTTCACCTCTGTGAGTCAAGCTCTTGGAAGCCCTCACCTCTATAACTGCAACTCCAATTGACACTTCACCGATTTTCCAATCACTAGTAATTGGGACATCGTCGCACCGGCTGTATCTGCAAACATAGACTTCGTGGAAATCGTGAACGTTGACATTATCGTTCCTGTCAGCGATCTTCCTTCTGAGGAGAGTATTTTAGCCTAAGTGCAGCCAGTATATAAACAAAACAAGACCATGGAAATTAAGCAGAGTGGAATAATCGGAGTTAGGATATAATATCTAATAAAAACCTATATCTAAGATTCTGCACGAATTTCAACCCATCAGGGCTTTGAGGAGAAGAAGAACTTGAACCCGTTTGAGAGTCGCTACATATCTGATTTATCGACAGATGACGCGACTAACGACCGGATCAGCTCGACATTCAAGGAGAAACGTTGGCAACAAGAACTCGTTTTAAAAACTACCTGAATACCCGTGCTTTTTCACGGCAGATAACAAGTTATTTTTTGTGTTAAATAATGTATCATCAACATTAACGCTACTATATAATTTTGTGCAGTTTATTATAGAACGGTTCCCGTAATACTATACTCGCAAGTTATTTATCAATTGATATGTAGTCAAAGTATAATGTCTCTCGACACTGGGGCGCTCCGGACCAGTCTCAACAAACAGATAATCCGTTATCTATAGGTTACCAGAAACAGGAGTTTAACCAGTACAGGTAAAAATTCGTTGTCAATAATAAATGGACGATAAAAATTTATGTTTCCAAGATGTCATTTGGAAACACCCTTTATATTTGCGAGCGTTGGCATGAAGTGTTCTAACTGGGGATGCTGATGGGTGAGGTTGTGTGTGTGTGTGCAAGGTTTCGGGATATTTTTACCTCGGATGGACCATCACCAGGTACAGCGTAAAATCTATGAGGGACAAAATCACAGTTTATTTCTAGTAATTCAAGGTCTGTCATCATAGTTTAAATGGGCCTCAAATAAAAATAATAATATGAAATAGATACAGTACGGTAACAGCTGCCTGTTATCGTTCTAGCAACGCACGCTGCCAAGGCGTATCGCTGGTCAAAGGAACTTGGGCCATAACAGCTAAAATATAGCCGAGCCCTATCGGGCGTTATATATGCTCCCTTTAAAACCATCAAAAAATTGAAATCCCTCTAAAAATACTTAAAAATTCGAATATCCAAAAAACCATTCTTAGCGAGTGTTTACATCCTAAAGGGAGTGTCCATGCAAAATTTCAAAATTTTTTGTACAGTGCTTTGGGCTGGGCGATGGTAGGTCAGTGAGCGAGTGAGTGGCATTTGACAAATAAATAGTAAATTAGTCCATCGACTGCTGAGGTCATTAGCACCATAAAATGTAGTTGTTCTATTTTAATTTCGTGCTGTTCAGTGAAATAAATCTCCTTGCTCCTAACAGAGGAAGGCTTCATCAATAATCCATAAATACCTCCAGTTCCTTATTCTAAAAGGTTTATCGCTGGTCAAAGGAACTTGGGCCATAACAGCTAAAATATAGCCGAGCCCTATCGGGCGTTATATATGACTCCTGGAAAGTGAGGGGGGAGATGTTACAGAGTTTTTAGGAGAGGGCGGAGTCCTGCACCATTTGTAAGGAGAAAGGGAGAGACCACTTTAGGAAAAGTGTCGGGGAGTGGGAGGCAGTTACCGGACAGGACAAAAACTTTTTAAGTCACTTCTCATTTTTACCTAGGTTTGCTTTCATGTCAACTCCGAGGAAGGGATATGGGGAAAAATTATTTAATACAGTTAAATCAATGTCAAGTACAAATTCTGATCATATTCTAGGTAACATAAATAATACTATCCTACACAAAAGGTAGGATTAATGAAGATTTAAGAAGTTTCTCAGAAAGTCCCTTATGAGATAAATCACAATAGATCATTAGTCCAGCGCGCATCTGTTTTGAGTCGGATGTTGAGGGGGGGGACATTTTTGACGATTTTTGCATACAGCAATTATTGTTATTTGAGTTATATAGCTGCGGTATTACGGATGCGCAATGGACAAGTAGGATTAAAAAAGATTTGAATAACGTCAGTCATGAGGTCAACCACAATAGACCATCAGAGTTTCCTCAAAATGACTAATTGAGGAGAATAAAACAAATATAATAGACAGAAAACCAAATAAAATATATTAATGTTCCGTGCCAACGGCCATAGCCACGTTGAATGCACCGGTTCCCGTAGATCACCGATGTTAAGCAATATCGGGAGTGGCCAGTACCTGAATGGGTGACCGACCACGTGCTGTTGGCATTATAGAAAAGGGTGGCAATCTGTAGATAGCCCGCCGTTAATAGCCATAATGTTGATACGCCGTTAAACACGAAAAGTTCCGTGTTAAAGCAGCATAATATATACCAATGCAACAAATGTTTCAAGATGTTGAAATAAACGGTAGAAGTGGAGAATATGAAAGATGCCAAATGTTGCCCCGTTGAAGGGAACGGTAAGGGATTAAGAGGAACCCACGAAAAAGGCTATCTAATGCCTAGTGCGTGTAACCAGCCGTGATAAGGGGTGACAGGAACAGAGACCGTGACGAGACAGGCGACAAAACTGCATTAGCCCCGGAAGAATGGGGCGTCGCAGGATGATTGCTAGCTAGAAGGGTGGATAGGGAGGTGGTACTTGTCCGATCTAATAGTTATATCCTTATTGCAGGGGAGGGAACATCCACCATCTGCTCTTCTTGAAACCACTCCCAATCGGTGGCTTTAGCTCTATATTTAATGAGAATCCCTATATAATGACAACTCTGGCAGCTTACAATCACATTGGATCCCGTTTTGGAGGCAGCAAAACCACATCCACTACATACGAACAGAAAGGTGTCGACTCGCAGGAACTGCGTCGTCGTAGCGCGTTTCTGTTATTATTCAAGTGGAAACATTAACTGTTTCCAAATGACACTTCCTACGAAATCTCGTAGAAAAGCGAAATTTTACCACGCCTCTAATTTCACTCATCGTACTTACATTTCTTCCTTGAAATAAATATTGTACTGCTAAATGCAATATATTAACAAGTTATTCGGACGAATGTGCCTACCAGAACATGGCTTTTGGAGCGAAATTCGCGCGAAAAAAATCGTAAGGCTCACGTTTTAGAGATCATAGGCTTGCAGGTACTCGTTTTATAGCTTACAAAACATAGGAAAACTAATGAAATCATTTTCATAGCGATATCTATAACTATCTATGAGAAACATTGACACCAATACCTTTCTAAACTAATTTTAGGTTTGGGTATTCAGGAACGATCAATTCAGTTGAAACTTGTTCCAGACGTTTGATATTCATCTAATATAAGATAGTTAAAGTTTGGGTCCGGGTTAGGTTAGGTTACAGTTTATTCAGGGCGATTAACTTATATAGTTTTTACGCCCTTTGTTTGCTACGACATTTGAAGTTTTATTTATTTCCTTATTTTCGTTTATATATGTATATATGCACACATATCATTTGCACATTCACACACATACGCTTACATACATTGCCAAATAATTTATCTTAAGTAAAAATAAATAAATCACATTTTATTATTCATATATACAATAACTTAGCAAATAATTAATCTAAATTTATAATACAAAAGAATATAACATGTTTTATAATTTTTTTCCATATATACAATAACTTAACAAATAATTAATCTTAATTCGTAAAGCAAAAGTAAATAAAATGTTTTATACGTAATTTTTTTTTTTTTTCCTATTTATCGCATGTATACTATAACTTAACAAATAATTAATCTTAATTTATAAAACAATTTTTTTTTTTTTTTTCCTATTTATCGCATGTATACTATAACTTAACAAATAATTAATCTTAATTTATAAAACAATTTTTTTTTTTTTCCTATTTATCGCATGTATACTATAACTTAACAAATAATTAATTTTTTTTTTTTTTTTTTTTTTTAAATATATTCACATATTTCCAATAAACACTTACATTGACAAATAATTATGTTTTTACTTTAAATTTCTTCAACAGTAAAATCCTTATGTTACAAGTAAATTTCTTATATTTTATTATATATGTTAATTTCTTTTAACAGTTTTATTATTTTATCTATTGATTCTTCGGAGTTTTGTAAAGCTTCTTCTCTTCTACGTGGTATTTTGTGCTTTATAAATATCTGGTTGAGGAGAGCGCATTCTTCCAGTATGTGTTGAATGGTTAAGGGAGATTGGCAGGATTCGCACTTAGGTTCAGCAGTTTTCATAATTAAGTGTACATGGGTTAGGTTTGTGTGTCCTATCCTCATCCTTGCAATAACAACTTCCTCCTTCCTGTTGCCTCTCACTGAGCTTATCCACTGTTTAGTTGTTTTCTTGACAGCTTTTAATTTGTTTGTGAGTGGGATTTCTGTCCACATGGACTCCCAGCATTTCCGGACTCTATCTTTTAGCCACGTCTTCATGTCATTTATTTCGTATAATTGGATGGGCGGGCTGTTCATCACAGCAGCTTCTTTAGCGGCTTTATCAGCTGCCTCGTTTCCTGCTATTCCAGAGTGACCAGGGGTCCACAGAAAAATTATAGTTTTATCGAGGCTATTTAATATTTCCATGTAATTGTGGATTTTGTCCAACGTTGGTCCCGATTTATTATAGTTTGCTATGCTGTGTAAGGCAGAAATTGAGTCAGAGCATATCAATATTTTAGAGCTGGTAATATTAATGGATATATAGAGTGCTGTAGAGATAGCTTGCAGCTCAGCTGTATATATTGTGGAGTATGAGGGTAATTTGTATTTTTGAGTTGAGTTATTCCTAACTATTGCAAAGCCGATTTTATCATTTTGCTTGGATCCATCCGTGTATATTATTTCGTATTCTGAGTACTTGTGTAGTATATTTTGCAGTATGTTGTTTATGGGTTCGGTTTGGGTCCGTTTGGAGTTAAGAAAGTACTAGCTATAAAATATTTCAATAACAGGCATGAAAAGCTTAGGGATTTTCTTATATTTTTCTAAAATATCTTGAAAACGGCTGGAAAATGGTGGTCCAGACCATCCCAAAGCATACTAAATTTTCTACAAAAAAGATTCTAAAGTAATTTTCGAGGCTTGAAACTACGTTCAATGAAAATTGTTAGTTTTTCTCCATTAAACGGGAGTTTGTATCTGTTTACCTAACGGTTTAATTTCCATGAGGGAACGTTGTGACACAGGATGGAGTAATCTCCGCTTAGGATACTACCAGTTTCCTCTTGTGGCACCTTAAATCTTTCTTCTCTTTGAAAACGGAAGCACACTAAGATGACGTAATTCCTGCGAGTTGGACCTTTTTATTTAGTATGTTATATGTCGTAGTTTATTCTCGTTAATGTTTTTCCACATTGTCTCCCAGTGAATTTGTATTTGATTTCACATTTGACGTAAGCTCTTCGTAAGTTGCCTCTTATGTGCCTATGTACTTGGGTACACCAGTGTTACATATTTGTTTAACAATTTATTTTGTGTGGCAGAAGGTCAAATTTCAATTACTACACAATATTCTTTAAAACCCTCCATTTCACTCCATAAGTTTCATGTCCCTTTGACATAACACAGAAATCACAGCCTCTGCCTCAGAGGGCCACATGCAGCCTGAACAGAACTATTATAGCTTCTGTAGATCAGCTGTTAAAATCGATTGCTTTAGGGTAATTTCAACCGATTTTAACAGCTGATTGATCTTGACAGTCTATACGTGGAGGGAAGATTCTCTGAGTTTGAAGCTGTGATTTCTATGTTGAGTTTTCCTGAAGATGCGTCAAACGGATGCGAAACATGTAGAGCGAAATAAAAGGTTATTAAAGAATAATGTGTAATTAATGCAATATGACCTTCTGTCGCATAAAATACATTGGGAAATATAGGGTCACCATCTTATAATCTATATACATAAAATCCACACCGTTTGACCGATTTTGATCATACTTAGTACACAGGTAGGGGGAGTGTCATAGGCTTGGTCAAAATCCCGAACAGTTACAGATGAGTGAATTGTCAGAAATCGTCACTTTTGACAAATGAGATATTTAGCAGTACATAGTTCTATCATCTGTGGCATATCGTCAGTTGTTTGACAAGTTAAGCTAAATGTGCTATCCCCTCCACTGCGACTTTCTCATGCCTGGTTTCCGATATCTGCAAGATTCCAAGTTCGAGTCACCCTGTAGGAAGATACAGAGGTGTAGTACGGCACGCCGGGTAGCGGCTAGAATTTTTATAATTTTTGGAGTCGAATAACTTATATGTGGTGAGCTGTGCGTAGCAACTTCATTGATCTCTCGATTGCTATAAATTAAATCGAATTTAAAAGATTCCTTGGGTCTTTTTGTGAAGACCACATCCAGTTACTTTTGAAGTAGCAGTAGTGATTGTATCAGCGATTCAGCGCATGCGCAAAACTCCTTTGCCTTCCTATTGGAGGATTCAGATGAGCAATTGTATGGTTCTTGCTGGGAGTAAAGTAACCTTCAACAGTGAATTAGCTTTTGTTTATGAAAAAGCATTGCTTATGTTAGTGAGAAAAAATGGGTCTTTTACAATTAGTTCGCGGTGTTCCTGACAAAGAAAAGCGATTGGTTTCTTACCCGGACAAATTAATAGAATTCTATTAATTTTAGCCAGTTGGATTGACTAGCGTTTTGATATCTTCTTGAGCGAGCGGAAACGCATAGCACGTATGCCCATAATGCTAAATGAATGTAAAATATCCAAAAAGAGAGAGAAAAAAGGAATAAAATATGTGTGTTTACAAATATCATTGTTTATGTTATCCTTCATAACCTGCATAACAGTTAACTTTAATGCTTAATAACTTTTTTCGTAGTTGAGAGAATTGATTTTGATCATATTAAACTTTTTATTAATAAATATTGCTTTTCATTATCTAACATGAATTATAAGCGCAGATAACGAGTCAATTAGTAATAGATAACCAGCAAAGAACCTATAAGCTAATCAGTAAACTTATCAGCGAGTACGAGTAACTGTTATAAATCACTACTGCTACTTCGAACGTAAATGGATGTGGTCTTCGCAAAAAGACCCGATTCCTTATATAAACCGACCTTTTAAATTGTATATTTGGACAGGTTGAAGAAATCCGTACAGGACTACTGATTGTGGTGTAGAGGAAAAATCGCTGGCTGGTTTCTGGTTGATCCTGGAAGGGGTGGAACTCTACACGGCGCATGCTTACCCGCCCACCGACCCCAGCTGTAATCCACACACCAATATTTATAATGGCTAGACTACTTTTCGCTCGATATCTATTTACCTCTCCTCCTCCCCGGCCTTTCTAACGGCACCCAAATGAGAAGCCAATTTTTTATAAAGGCGAATCCATCAAAAGCGGTTTTTTTTCCCTCAACGTTTTCAGGCCCTCCTTCCTTTAAAATGCCTTCCTTATTCTAACTTTAATTATAGAGAAAAATCATCAGTCTTTAGGTTTCTTTAAACAGACAAAAAATGTTCACCGTTAATTGCGCCATCTTGGCGTTTTGTTAGTCCATTATATCACTATTCATTTGTAAAGAGTTCGCATCTTTTGGCGATTTACTCTACAGGGTGTCCCGCATTCAGGTGTTATGACTTTATACTTTTATTCTCCACATTATTTGTCGTTAAGTGGCGTAGAAATGGCCGTAATGGACATGTAGCAGAGCTGCTCAAACGTTTGTCTATTTTCTAAACTATTGGTTATTTCTTTATTAAAAAAAAAAAAAAAAAAAAAAAAAAAAACTGTGTTTTCTGGATTTTTGATTAATGAATCGTAACGACCAAATTTTTAGAATCTGCATTAAATTTTCAATTCAGTGTATGTACGTAGTTGGGAAGGGTGGGACATCACCAGTATCGTGTGAAATTAAAGACTGTGTTCAGAATGGTTCCTTCACGCTAAAGCACATTTATTAGTTTTGACCTAGAAATAAGAAAAAAATAGATTCAAATAGATTTTTTCTAAATCAAGCTTATTTAAGCTTATTAAATAAAGCAACTTTTGAGGCGGAGGCAAACCTTTAAGTCTACAAATAACTGACTAAGAAAAGATTGAATAAAAATTACGTTAAACTGCACTGAGCATTTAAAAAAAAAAAATGTGTATTACTAGTTTACTTGAAAACGTAAGCATATTTTTGGATTTATTTGAGGAAATATAAATTATTGTTTGAAGATTGTGTTTTTCCTTTATTCTAATCTCTAAAACAAATAAACTGGTGAAAGACTAATGTCGATATGATTCTCTAAACTCAAAAAATAAAATAAAGCATTTTCAAACTATTTTATTTTATTTCTCGGCTCCTAAAACGCATTGGACGGAACGCTCGGAAATTTGTTGACTAATTTTCGATGGAGAATCAACAGAAAAAAAATGGACTAGATCGGTGACCCCACCTCTGTATACTCCCCTTGTGAGTCAGTGAGCGAATCACATCTCAACTATCAGTCCTGGGAATTTTATTCAGGCGAATAAGAATGCCGTAGAGCTCAGCTGTAAATATGCAACAATTTTCATTCTGTTTGCAATAATTTTTTCATTCTTTTCTTTAGGCTAATCAGTGAAGATAATGAACCTGTCAGATTTAATTAGATGAACGCATTAACATTTGTTTGCTACGAGTAATTTTGAAGTCGAATATTTTTTCTAGAATTTTGACAATGACATATTCCTTTATAAATTGTTTAATGTCTGCACAAGAAAAGAAATTCGGCCTTGTACCAGTGCTTCAGTAAATCATAGGAACATTAAAATGTTAGAATTAAACATTTAGCTCTTCCACTTTATGCGAAAAAGACTCCTCACTAAATACAAGTTCTTCTTTTACTTACTAGAGAGATCTTTTATGCGGGGCTCCGATAATAATAGCGGTGCACCTTGCGCCGGCTGTCATGTATACAGTTGTATTATTTGACAACCTTATTCCAGAATATGAAAAATGGCATGAATATAAAGTGACAAGTCAGAATTTGAACAATTTCTTCTGTACGTTCATTTCCTGCGCCTTCTCTCCGGCGAATCTCTGTGTAATACGTATAAATATTCCTCAACCAACCCAATTCCAATATGTCTTAAACTTTTCGTTCTTTTCTGTTTATCGTTAAACTCTCAAGCTCAGTAAAAAAAAAGTCCGTCTCGCAGGAACTGCATCATCTTAGCGCGGTTCCGTTCATATCCCTAGTCTAATTTGGAAAGATTAAAATAGAAGCAGTTATTATTTTGGTTCCACCAGTCTTTTTTTTTTCATTAATTATTATAATGGCGTGTCAAACCTTAAGGTCACTAACGCCATTCCTGTGTGAAGTAAAGTCTTGAAAGGTCATGATTTATAATCTTACCTGGAAGGGTCGGCTTACACGAGAAACGGACCCGCTAGTGACAAGGTCTTGGAATCCTGGAAATCTATATTTCTAACAATAAATTGTTTTTGTTATTTTACTTAACCAGTTTTATTGTCAAATACATTATCCAACTATAAGCAATTAAAAAATAAAAAGGAATAAAACAGACAAAAAGAACCATTCGAATAAACGAAATCAATTAATTTAAAGTTTTAAGCACTTATTTCTCCGATTGACATCGCCTAACTAAAACTTTCCTCAAAACCTTTTTTGTAGAGCATTTAGTAAGCTTTCGAATGGTAATCTTCCGCTTCACAAGATTGTCAACGGTTTTCGAGATACTAACGAAAGTCAGGGTCTCCCGTAGTCTAGTGGCTAGCACGCTGGATTCATAAGCGGGAGATGGTGGGTTCGATTCCCACCTCCGGCAGGAATTTTCTCATCTCAAGGCTCGCTGGGAAAATTCCTCGCTGCACCCTGGATGTCGGCGCTAATGACCTAGAAGTAGATGCGCCGTAAAAAAAAAAAAAAAAAAAAAAAAAAAAAAAAAAAAAAAAAAAAAAAAAAAACTAACGAAAGTATACAAAGTTACCAAAACTTTTTTTGTCTGTTAATAAAATATTTTATTCTAACCCTTCCTTTACTCTAAACGTAACAAAAATTTCAACATATTAGTGTTGATGAAATTCGAGCATGCAGAAAATGTTTCAACTGTATCCCATAATTCTAAGTACCAAAATCAAAGACAAACAACCCTCCCTAGGACGCTAGGCAGTTGAAAAGCTATATCTTGGAAATCCATATCTCTAACACTAAATTGTTTTTTTTATTTTTCTTAACCTGTTTTATTTTCAAATACATTATACAACTATAAGCAATTAAGAAATAACAAGGAATAAAAAACAGACAAAAAGAACAGTTCGAATAAGCGAAATCAATTACTTTAAAGTTTTAAGCACTTATTTCTCCGATTGACATCGCCTAATCAAAACTTTCATCAGAACCATTTTTGTAGAGCATTTAGTAAGCTTTCTAATGGTAATCTTACGTTTCGCAAGATTCTCAACCTTTTTCGAAATATTAAGGAAAGTATATAATGTTACCAAAACTTTTTATGTCTGTTAATAAAATATTTTATTCTAACCCTTCCCTTACTCTAAACGTAACAAAAATTTCAACATATTAGTTTTCATGAAAGTAGAACATGCAGAAAATGTTTCAATTGAATCCCATGATTCTAAGTACCCAAACCAAAAACGGTATTCGAAAACTATTTTTCCAATTTTCGCGAAAACGGTTAAAGCTATCGCCTTGAACCGTTTTCGGTATAAACGGTATATATATATATATATATATATATATATATATATATATATATATATATATTTACAAATTTGAACCACCGTTATTTTCGGTCTCTAGGGGTTCTGAAACACGAAATTTTCTAGTCGGCACTTCCAGATTGTTTCATTGTATCAACCTTATAAGCGGGGTTCCTCCCTATGAAGGGAGGGAGGAACCGCACTAAAAGACACATTGGACCATCTGTTAAGTGGCTCTATCTCATAATTGGGTTTGAAATTAATATTTTTCTCAATACAGCCGGCAGATAGCATGGCATACTGTGATTTAACTTTTCAAACTCAATTTTCACAATAATGTGGGATAGTCCGCTCTGGTTCTGAAACCCTCATTTGTAATGAACAGCAGAAACCGGATACAACCGGTTTGGCGACTCAATGCAATTTGAAGATAATACCGAGTAAACCCAAACTTCTAATGGACCAATTTAGTTTATTTTTATAACACGTATTTTTTTTCAGATAGCCACGACGTATACCGAGTTTCATTACAAGACAATAGAAATTACCACCAGTATGGGCAAATTAGTAATTTGAATCCGCAGTAAACCCCCCTTTCAGATGGACCGATTTACTTTATTTTTACAAGACATTTTTCTCTTTAAATGTCCATGGTCATTTCAACTCGATTCCAATAATGCTAATCCATGGTATGATTTAGAAAACTTACAATAGAAACTCCCTCCACAATTGTAGACCGACAATGTAAAACGGCATTTGAAGGATTGTTGTATAAAAATAAAGTAAGTTTGTTAAATGTCTCTATAATAAAAACTAAATCACTTAATAAACGAAAAATATAAATTTCCTGGAAATAAATAATCAGTCCACTGCCAGAAGATAAAATAATAATTTAATGAATGTCTTAAAATAAGTCCACGCCGAGCCAGGTAATTGTCGGGTTACCACAGTGTTGCAGCAATAAAAACATAAATGTTAATTGAAGGGGTCGGGGCGAAATAGTGCCAAGCAACATTTTTAACAAAACTTAACTGTAGCTGCTATAAAGTACTTTCAGGTTGCTGGGAGAGAAGGAAGATCTTTAGGTAAATGAAAAACGTCCAGTTCCTTCATATATGTTGGCTATTAGGTGGGACTATCAGTCTATGATGCTACTAAAATATGATTACAAGCTCTGTAAGCTAATTAATCTTGTCCCCCTAACCATTTCAACTGCTAGTCCCACATAATATCCGATATATAGCAGCTACAGTTGAGTTTTGTTAAACATGTTGTGTTTTGGGGCAGAATTTTGCCCCGATGCCTTCAATTAATGGATTATTTCAGCGCGCTGGTAACACTGACTCATCAGGTGTAACCTTCCTGATGTTGACTCTGCTTTATGTTTGTGTCGTTACAAGTACAACCAATTGTCTTTCTGTGTTTATCTAGCGAATTTTGCATGACAAGCATCCTTTAATTTTATGGTTTTCATCTACTTACAATCCATTTGTAAATTTTAGAATAAGCCAAAACGCGTCGATATTCACTAAAGTCTATTTTAAAAAGGTAATAAGATTCGGGGAAAGGGGAAAAGCTAATTTCCGGAGTTTCCACTAGAGGGAGGCAGTGAAGAGCAGTCTGGAGGAATTCATATCTAAAGGGATCTTGGCCAATGAGAGGCCGTGGATTCCCGTCTCCATGGTGACGACACGTCTTCTAGCCCGAGGGGGTCGAAAGCCAGGAGAACCACACGCAGCCATCCCTTACCCGCACTCCCGGCTCTTTACAACTAGACAAGGTTGAAGCAGAAAACTCTCAAAGCGCTCGAGGAGTTGGATTTTCAAGGAAGCAGTCTGATAAATATTTTTGAGCAGTCTAAATAGGCCAAATATTTCTTGAAATATTCCCTCGTCACTTATATAAGATGAAAAGTTCTATAACTAAAAAGTCCGATACACAGGAACTGCGTCAACTTAGCTCGTTCCCATAACGTTATTTTTTTTTAACGGCGCATCGACAAATCTAGGCCATTAGCGCCGACATCCAGGCTTGCGGGCAGGAATTTTCTCAGCGAGCCCTGAAATGAGAAAATTCCTGCCGCCGGTCCACCCATCATCTCCCGCTTATGAATCTAAGGCGCTAGCCACTAGATCACGTGAGACCCCTATAACGTTATTATCCCTAGTGTCATTTGGAAAATTAATATTTTGTTAAAAATTAAAACACCTACTCAAATGAATCTTGAAAAAAAAGTTAGATTTTAGGTGCCAATAACTTACAGTAGCGGAAATTGCTCACTCCACCTCCTCGACTTCCGCACGGAGGGATCTATGACAAACAAAAAATTGTTTCTCATTTAACGTATCTTGTTTGTAATGTTAGCAGTTTTAAGTACATATTTCTTCAATTGACATCGCCCCATCGAAAATTGCTCCAGAACCTTTTCAGTGGGCTTCCTAATAGTCACCTTCCACTTACCACGATTTACTAACTTTTTTCGAGATATTTAAGAAAATAAATGAAGATCCCAAAACGTTTCGTGTACCCTGCAAGTATTCTTAATTTTTTAATCCTTAGGCATTACTTAAATCATTAAATTGTAACAATGCTAATGACAGTGAGACCTAACTGATTAGGCCATTTCCTTAAATTTAAATTGTTTCCAATGGAAAATTTATCCCGGAATACAGGGTGCGTTACGAAAGTAATGCAATTGAACTTACGTGTCGCTCCTACTGGTCGGAGTGGGGTCGGACCACTTGGATTAGGTGGGGAAATGGTAAGCTTTCCTGCGGAACTGGTCTCAGTGCTGTCAAAGCTTTAAAAGCGGTAGAGCGCCAGTTATTGAAAACCTCTGCGCGCCAAACGCGTCATGAAAAAAATAAATCGAGCAACTTTACGCGAATAAGTTTTGTTTTTAACTGAGAAAACCACTTGAAGAGACTAACAAACTGTTTTGTAAGGCTTACAGGGACTCCTCTCTGTCCTTATAACAAGTTTCGAGTCGTTTAAATGCCTTTAAGGATGGCCGGGAAGAGGTTCGGTGAAGACCGCACTGGGTGGCTGTAAAAAAGCGAAGCCGATAACAATGTGGTTCACAGGTCCCTCAATAACAGACTGTCAACGCTGTTTACTACTTGGATTAGCTGGAAAGACTCGGAAAAAGGGTCGTCAGGACGAGAAACGACTTCTCCGCTTCCTGAGAGCTCTATCAAAATGTCCTTGCGACAACACGCAATGAGTCCTTAAGTTCCTGGCCAAACATCAGCTGCTAATGCTGCCCAACTCACTTATAGTCCTGACCTCACCTCAGCAGACTTCGTTGTGTGCCCCTCAGATTAAGGCAGCCTTGAAAGGATCCCGTTTTCGTCCATAAAATAGATCCATTCAGTCAAGACGAAGGCCTTGCGATAGATCGCCGAAGGCACCTTCGGGGCGGGTACCGGGGATGGCAGAGTCGCTGAAAAAATCTGTAGAGACTCAAGGAGAGTAGGTACTTTAAGAATTTTAAATGTTTGAACAAATCTGTTCAATAAATTACATGTAAAAAGATCATTGCATTACTTTCGGATCGCACTCTGTTGCAATAACGTAACTTAAAAAAGAAAACACCCAATGAGATGTACTTACCGAGTAAGTAGCCTGAGCCTCATTGTGATTAGAAGTGCCACCTGCAACTTCAAGAAAAGAACAGGGAGAATAACACTGTCTAATAGCGCTTTTTGCATTATTTTTTGTCATAGGCAGCATCATCCAGTATGTAGGATTAATTATTTTCTAACAATATTCGGTTTTAAAAGTCATTGTCAGATAAAGGGCTCGAAGGAACTACCCCTTCTCTGCACGTCTCAAAGCTTGGAGCAAACATCTTAATAAGTTTACTTAAATCTGACATTGATCACACATTTTACACTTAAATTTAAATACCCATTCGAATGAAACATTCATTGAAGAAACATTTTTTATTTTCATTAAATTTGGCACAAAAATACTTTGTCTAATTCGGAAGGTCTAATTCGCCAACTAGCAGTAACCGTCCACCGGAATATGTTTTTTTGGACAATATTCCTGCCTTGGAATTGCCAGATGTATTCTTATACATTTCGAAACTGGTTGGGAAATGGTAGTAAATGTTATAAAAGTAAATGTAATATATGGCATCAATTCGAATGCTTAGTAAATGGAGTAATTTTTGCTTAGCGTACTGTCAGTTTCCAGTTTTGGAACCTGAGATCTTGCTTCTCTTTGAGATTTCATGAAATATTAAGACAATATATTAACTCTTTTTATTCTAAGCTTCCAAATGACGCTAAGGATAAGAACGGAAACGCGCTGAGATGATCCAGTTTCTGCGAGTCAGACTTTTTTTTATGAGTGGTCTAGGTGAATTCATGGTGTTATTAATCCATAGCTCGATAGGATGAAGACGTTTATAGATTACATTATAAATCAACGTTTGAAGATTTCTGGACAGAATCATCATAATAGTTTTTAAAATGTATTTATTTAACAAATACCAATTTGTTTATTTTATAAGTATATCTGGTGCTAATGACTTCAGCAGTCGATACACCCAAAAAATAAATTATTTAATATCCAATAATAAATTTTGTTCAGGTGAACTTCGGTGACGTGTTCATCCCTAAAGATCTGGAGCCTCCAAGAAGCCGAGTACTACCAGAATTCCGAAGATTGGCACATGGCCTCCAATCAGGCAATATCACCATCCTGGATGCCAAGACCTTTTATATACCCAATCTACACTACGATGGAGCAGGGCCGGATGCCTATTTCTGGGTTGGCAACGGAACTGAACCATCGCCGTTAGGAATAAAGGTCCCAAATGAAATGGGAAGGTATGTACCGAAAAAAGGTATATATTATTCTTCTATAATAAGGTATATATTATTCTTCTATATGATAAATTTTAAGTCTGTGAAGAGCCTCTGGGGGCTTATTGTGACCCTTTTCTTCAAACAACTGGGCCCAAATATTATTTGGGAAACAGCATCAAAAAATGTACTACCCGAAGAAGCCAGCTGTAAGATTAGAAAAATTTTAGTTTAGGAAATTTTTCTGGTGGTGACATAGTCACTAAAAATGTTTCCGGCCACTTACGAACATAGCAAATAAAAGGTTCAATTCTTACTTATTTGGTGTGTAACCAATAGAAACAAATAGTAAAATTTTTAGTATTTTAATTTATTTGCTCAGTAACATAAATTTCCTCCCTGAGTCTATTGGGCATAGAAAAAATTAGCTTTCGGTTCACAAAATTTGGTATCTTATTTGACGATGTTTCAAATAAGGAGAGAATATTTGACACTTCGTGATTTGCTGTTTTAAATGGTTCAACGGGGTTCATTTGGGGAGATTGAGTAGGTAGACTGATCAATTTTGCGCAATTGTAAAGGTACCAAGATCTAGTGATTAGACTAGTATGTTCAAGGTCAATATCCTGATATATAAGGAAGTTATCATTGAGTACTATACTGTCCCCACTTTATATTCAATTTTTTTTTCCAGAATGTCAATATATTGTTGCATTCACTTTCCCAACAATGAAAGTCAATTGTCCAACATCTTCAGTGAGGCATACACCTCCACACTATAAAAGATCCTTCCCTGTGTTTCATTGTAGACCGTATTTTTTTTTTTTTTTTTTTTTTTTTTTTCAAAGCTCATTTATTTCCCTATTTTAAAAATAATAAATATGTTAACTTGATTGAAATATGTAGTTGCTGAAGAGAATAGCCAAAAAATTATCCTCCTTTTTTTTTTTTTTTAAATTTCACAAGAAATTGTAATTTTTTCAATAAATATGAGTGTCCAGAAACATTTGTTTTTAACTCTAGCATGGAAAAGAAAATAAGGCATGCAATATAAAAATATATAGGGGCTTATAATGTAAGATATTTGTATTTTTAACGATACTACACAAAGAATATACTTCTTTTTTTAATTGTTATTTTATTTAATTGTTACTTTTACTTTAATTTTCCATAAACTTGCGAATGAAAATTTGACCACTCATATTTTAAAAATCTTTAACAAAGTTTGAAACGAGGACAAAACTTGTGATAAGATTTATTCATAAATAAATTCATAAAAAGGATGGTCACAACTACAGACGGATTGTCCATTCTGAACGTCCAGAATGGCTGAACCCTATAGCTATAAAATATTATCAATTTTAAAAGCACTTGATATAATCATTCCTTACTTAAATCTTTCAACATTTATTTATTTCTGTTAATAGTAACACCATAATTTTACTGTGGAAGAACGAAGAAAAGTATTTTGTACTATATATAAGCACAAAGAAAAATTATAGGGGTGATACTGAAACTAATAATGCACCCAGAAAAAGTAGTTAAAATGTAGCATTACTTGTACTAGCCTGGAAGTACTGCGTGGCTACCTTGGAGAAGACATCGAGATCCAGCTGCCTGGTAACCTGACTGTGTACGACATTGACTGGCTTGCTGTCTGGTGTGTACAGTACCAACACAACTTCGGTCACGTCATGATACCCAAAGATCTAGACGTTCCACCTGCATTGGGACAAACAAAAATAACTGTGAGTAACATTGTTGACAAAAATCAATAATTTTGCCTCAAGTGCTAGCCTAGCTTTTTCTAAAATTTCATGGGGGCCTCTTTTCAAAAAAAAAAAAGAACTTGTTTACAGCTTATGTCGATCAAGGTAATAACTAAATTTTTTTTTTAAATAATCTTTACTTTCTAAAATACTTGAAATAAAACTCAATCGACAATTGTTATATTTTCAGCAAAATATATTCAATTAAGTTGAAAATTAAGTCACTAACGATGTATGATCTGAGTTTGACGTAGCATCTCCTCCGTTCGAGAAACATGCACTCAGTTTGTGATGATATTTTCCTCATTGTTTCAAGTTTACATTTAACCTTGCTTTAAACAATTGTCGACTGTACACTGAAGACTTGAGAAATTTTACAATTAGTCATTTTAGAAAAACTAAATATCTTGAGAATGAGGCTCATCAGTACATCATATCCCAGTAGTGACATCATGGTTGTCATCATATATCTGGTCCTAGTGACAATTTGAGTATTGTTAAAAAAACCTTTCAAGATAAGGGCATAAACATTCACGTAAAGAAATGTTTCGCTTAAAGCTCTTCTTCCAATATGCTGAAGAGAGCCTTATTTATGTACCTGCAATAGGAGTGATCTTCTTTGCATTTGAATTCAACATCATAAATGAAATTACAGTAATTATTCTCAAAATACGTAAAATTTACTATTTTAATGAATCCCAAATAAGTTCTTTAATTCATGAAGAGAGAAGCTAAAAAATAAGCAACAAATCATTCTTTATTTTCTAATTACCTTCAAAAGAATATAAAATCAAACTATTATTAAAAATAAAGTAATCCAAACAATATGAATTAAAATAAAATTTCAATTCATTTTTCCCTCTTTGAATATCTCTTTTTTTAATATTTAAAAAAGAACGCCCTCGACTACTTTGCTGAGACTCCATATTTGGTGTGAAATTTTGGCTTCTTTCTCTAGGAGTTCTTGTTTAATACCAACCTCAATAAACGTTGGAGAAAGCATCCGAATTTAGACAACAAATATGTAGTCCTAGCAAAACAAGTATACTACAACCAGAAGAACCAATGGAGAATATTGACTGAGAATTATTATTCAAGAGTAGATTTATCTATCATAATTTTGTTTTTGTGTAATTAAAAATAATATAAAAATTGCTTAGCAGGAAAAGTTGTCTCCATGAATCCTAGTATGCATCAGTAAAAATATTGCGTAGACCCAGAAAGAAAAAAAATAAAAGTATTCTCTTTTAAACTTTGTCGCAGGGTGACTCCATCTCCTCCTATATTCCGGCAGTTATCACCAGCGGTGCGGTCTCTTAAACCACAAATTTTCTACCGCATTACAGCTGGCTTCCTCAGGTGGTACTTGATGCTTGTTTGTTTTCTGAAAGCAACTAACAAGTATCATGCACAACCTGAGGAAGCCGGCTGTAATGCAGGAGAAAATGTTCGGTTTAAGAGCCCACACCGCCCGTGATAAATGCCGAAATGTAGGAGTAGATAATAAAAGTTGTGAGAACCTCATAAAATGCTTCATTCAGCTAAAAGTAGCCAAAAGCTTACTACTGCTTGCTTAAATTTGAGTAAAGTAAATAACCAAACTGAAATAATGTTGCATTTGGCAGAGAAAATTTCCCGTTTGGCCTTACATTCCATTCATCTGGAACTGGGGATTTCCTGTCTTTTATACACCATTTTATCCTGAATCCAGTGGTTGGAACTAAAATTAAATCGAAAATAGAAGTCTACGTAATGTTGGAGTTCACCATGTTGATATTTTTTTATTTGTTAAAATTAATAAATATTTGTATAAACAAGAAGTACTTTATTTCCTTTAGTTTCCTGATATATTGCCATGAAACATACATATATTGTTAAGACAACAGTCCTATAAAGTTGACTGTAGATGTGATATTTTATAAGGACACATGAATATACCAAACCTTTTTATTTCAAACAGAAATTATAGTGATTAAAGATTTTTAATTGATGAAAATCATTAAAATCTCTTCTTCTCTCTTCTGTTTCTATGCAAACATTTCAGCCTCCTTGGTGGTACTTTCCAGTAAGTACTTAATAATACACTACTGTACTTACACTTAACACTGAACTATGGGTTACTTATTTAATTTCAAAAGCTAATAATTTCACTCAAGTCTATAAGTATGGACCGATGTACATTTATAGTCAAGTTCATTTATGCAAATACAAATTTTTATAAGATTGGCTTGAAGAATTAGGCTTTGTTACACACAACCCCTTAACTTTTAAATGGATTGCTTATTATATTTTATAAACACAACAACATCAACTTCTATGGTAATTAGCATTGCTTAATTTTACTACTCATTAAATCCCTTAGCTCATAAATTATTTCTTTATATAGAATAGATTACAAAATTTCTAAGCTCAATTTGTTTTGTAAAGTTTACAAAATCCTTAAGTTCAAGACAAAATATTTATAGTTCATATAATCCCAGAACTCAATTTGTTTTAAGCATTTTATAAAATCCATGCACTCAACACCTTGTTTAATATAGGTCAAAAAATTCTGGGGTTCATGATTTTTTTTTTTTTTTTTTAATCAGGTTTGTTTTCACGTATTGAGAATTATCCCATCTTAACTTTATACAAATGAGATAAAATCCAATAAATGAAAATGAAAAAAAAACAACAAAAAAAAAGCACTGGTAAAGCAAATATATATATTTCTATTAGTTCCGATAAAAGTCTTTTGTTGTACAAAATATTATTTTTATAGAGTGGCCTGACGTATGCAGGGGCTTATACACACACACAAACACACACACACACATATATATATATATATATATATATATATATATATATATATATATATATATATATATATACTTGTGTGTGTGTGTGTGTGTGTAAGCAAATATAGTTTTGTTTTTTTGTATTCTAATTCCTTTTTTAATTCTTTTATATTGTTTAATTTTTTCTCCTTTATGTTCTACATTTAGAATGTAATCATAAAGAATAGAAATATTAATATGTAATCAATTACATGTAGAAAATAAAAATAAACTCCCTTCCTTAACCTTTAAGTACTGAGGTATGGTCCCTGGGACCTTTTGTTTACTGAAATTTGAAAGACATTATATATTCATTGAACGTGTGCAATCAAAAGGGAACGACTAGGGGGGATTTCTAGAAATGGCTACCATAAGGTCCCAGGGACCATACATCAGTACTTAAAGGTTAAGGGTTACTTAGGGAAGGAAATAAAAATAAATATGTAAGCAATATGTATCTATATGTAATGTACATTCAAACAAATTTCTGTCACTTTAGTTAATTTAATTCTTGCCAATGTTTTGATTTTTGATAGTCCGGCAGATTAAATTCTTTTTATATGAGTTTATCGCCTAAGATGCAAAGCTCACAACCAAATAAATAAATTATGGCTGTGATTATAAAATCGATGACACTCCATGCCTAAAGTTGTGGGTTCGATTTCCATTAGGAGTGGCAGCTTTTCTTTTGAAATAAAGGAAAGGCATTACCTCTATACTAGAAAAGGTTACTAACAAGTAGATAACTTATTCCAAAAATTAATTAAGGTGTGTCAAAATTAAAAAAATAATATTTGAATGGCTTAAACTCAAAAGTAAAACAGATTAAATTTTAGGCTAGTAATGATACAATTTTTATTATGTAAGGTCTGCCATTTACTGCGTATGTCCATAAATAAAAGTACAGTTTAATAAGTTCTTTTAAAATGAGGTTCAATTTTCACTATGGTGTAAGAGATATGAATTGCCACTTGGGGAAAGCATAGAGGGGCTCATTTCACAACCCTCCCAGCCCCCACTCTCCCTAGGCGCAAGACTAGGAGAGGAAGGAGTGGTAACCAGCAAGGCCTTCTCGATCACAGCCAAGTGACTAGATAGGACTATAGAGGCAGTGATTTTTCTTTCAAAAAAAGATAAGCAAACACTTCTAGCCTAGCTAAAAAGAGGTGATAAACTGAAGAGGACCTGTCCCAAAGATTCTCTGATATTAATAAATAAATAAAAAAAAATAAGTCCCATAACAGGCCACAAGGGTCCAGAGGGGCAGATACTGTAGAGGCAGTATCTGATTCTTGACTATACTGAACACTAGGGAGATAGTGTGGTCATTACTATTCTCCCGTCGCCTGATTTTTCCCTTTGCAGGTGCCCGTTAATAAATTAATTAAAGGCTGG
Organism: Gonocerus acuteangulatus; assembly: GCA_946811695.1. Lineage (NCBI taxonomy): Eukaryota > Metazoa > Arthropoda > Insecta > Hemiptera > Coreidae > Gonocerus > Gonocerus acuteangulatus. The sequence continues at coordinate 50,234,176 of OX328130.1, forward strand.
GCCTAGGAACGGTCAGCAAACTCGAATCTAACCCACAAGCCTAAGACAATAGAAAATAAAATCTTTAGTACGCTCGAGTTTAAAACTCAGGTCCTCCAGAATATTAGTCGAATGTTCTACCACTGAACTAACCTCGCCCCCGCTGTTATTAATAAAGAGGCGTTAAAATTAAAATTAAATAATAATAAAATTCAAATATCTCAAATGTGTTCAACTAATTAGTTAGATAAATGTTTATAAGAATCGTAATTATTTGTATAGATAAAGTTAAATTATAATTTAATATTACTATTAATTATTAATGATGGCGGTCTGAAGAGATGGTGCATAGGCTTGTGGCTTAAAAAAAAAAAAATAAATAAAAAATAAAAAAATAAAAAATAAATAAAGCAACACCTCTAACCTCGCTATAAAAAGGTAGAGAAACCTATTCACACAAGTTCAAAGTTCATGGTAAACAGAGGACTTTGTTTTGTTCAAATCAAACAAAAGGACTTCGTCACCCTATTTCTTGTCTTAATAAAGGTTTTGTTTTTAAGTTTAAAACACATGCCATAGGAAATGAAATGATTTCAGACAAGCAGTGAAAGCCCTGTGGAGACAAACTGCAGAGATCTCCTCGATGAAAGAGTTCAAGTGCAATGGAGGATTGAAGGAGAATGGCTGCAAGTTACAATCGCAGCTAGAATCAGGGAAGACCAGTATGTTGCTTTCGGCATCAGTGGCGAAAAATATCGGTAATATTATTCAGCTCATTACAGTTTAGTTTATGTTTTTAAATTTAATTGTTGTATATCAGCTGCCGAGTTCATTACCACACACACTACTATCATTTTCTAAATAATTTTTATAAATACAATTTTTTTATTTCATACTGTCAGTTGTGTATGAAAACAGAAAAACATTTGTCTGCTGCAATTTCTTTTAGCACAATTTAAGGTAATGTACCTATTTGAGGTTCCACTCAAAACAAAATTTTTGAAAAAATGTCTACAGATTTTCAGCAATTCTACATTCTCATAACAAACTATTGGACAAAATTGTTAACCAGCAAAATCAGGAGTGGCATTTTACTCCACTACAAAATTATTAAACAAATTTTCCAGCTAAGCCATACTTTTTGCATATTTACAACAAAAATTGGTAAACATCATGCACAACTAATTTGAAACACACTCTCTGAAAATAAACAAAATTAGTCCATGAAGAGTGGAGGTTTACACAGGAAACAAGTTAATAATTTTCCTATATTGACCGTTATTTTTGGTTCCTTACAATGAAATTCGGTATATAATAGGCCCAACAAATGAGAAAGATGTGTTATAAACATAAGAAAAATTGGGGCGAAGTGGGGGTGAACATTGAACATACTAGAAATTAAAATGTCAATTTGCACTTGGGTGCACGTCCATTTTTATTCTTCTCCAATTCAATTAGCTACATAGCATTCTGTAATAATGGAGATCTGTATTTTGAAAACAAATAAAGTGGTGTTAGTGTCTACTTGTAAGACTTTTTTGAGATTATTGAGTCAGCTGTTTATAGCAAATTTAAAAAGCTAATTTCTAAATTAATGTTTGTCCACCATTGATTAGAGAGATTTATTGTAAAAATAAGCAATATTGTTCCAATAGAGAGGGGGATTATCTGAAAACCACTCCACTGAAACAGATGTCCCCCTTGGGGTATAATTTTTGTATCCTTTCAGCAAAACTAGCTATTCATAGTTTTTTTATAGGACATATTAAGCACATTTCAAAATGGTGTAAACTAACCACCTAGCTTATGCATAATTCTTCACAAATCTCAAATGAAATTAATCATCAAGCGGAAATAAAAATGAAGGTCCTTTCGATGAAAATGGTTTCTGTTTCTATTAAGTGTATTCATATGATGTTTTCAAACATAAATGTGGTCTATATTAACATATTTGTTTATTTATAAACATGTACAATTAAAAATAGTTGAATAGTATTAATTATAAGATATAAAATAATTTATGGTTTAATAGATCAAGCATGGTTGGGGGTGATGTAGTCGTCGCTTATTATGATGCTGAAAAACATACTTTCCACGCTGTTGATTATTACATGTCTGCGACATCTCAATGTGATGGTAAATATTCATTTGATAATAATAGTTTTATTCAAAATACTTATTCCTCAGAGAGTGGTGAGTGTGTCACAAAATATATTTACTCCTTTAGCTATAAAATTAGGCTAATTTTTATTCATAAAATTATATTTATCAAATTTCACTGGTTTCTCTCAACTTTATTAACATTATTAGTTGAAATTACAAAATGTATTACATTCATAATATTTTTTTTAAAATAGGCAGAAGGTAATAAAATAAAACACTTTTACATACTAGTAATTTTTATTAAAATTTCCCCATTAGATTCACATCCCCTTTGGTGCCTCTTCAGGGGTGCTAAGACTGGTAAAACAAATTATACAGAAAGGCGAACAACCTTCTGTCATAAGGGCCATGTCCAAACTAACATATCGTTTTCAATTTATGTACTTATTCAATTTTAACAGCTAACAATCCAGTTCCTAGTGGTGTGGATGATCTCAGTTTGGATATGGCCCTTAAGCCGAGGTCACATTAGGCTGTTTATCAACCACTACTAACTAGCGAGCGGCTGCTAAACATCCTAGTGTGACTGCGGCTTTTGGCAGAAAGCTTATTTTTCTGTAGTTAGACTGTATACTTATGTTTACTAGTCCTAGTGCCCTTGAAGAGGAATCAAAGGGGTGTGAAAATGGTAGAGCAATTTTGATAAAAATGACTAGTATGTAAAAGTGTTTTATTTTATCATTTGATCTTCTGCATTTTTTGTAAAAAAAATCATAGGAACATTTTGAGCAATTTTTCAGAATTTCTATTCATAATATTATTGATCAGTTATCACAACCAATTTAATTTATCCACTTTTTTACATTATGTTTTTGGCTAAAGCCATTATCAACTCAAATCTATGCTGTAGTATTACTATTTTGTGTTATGGACTTAGTCTTCACTGGCATTTGGCATCTACTTACTTACCAGTCAAATTTCTGCCCTTCATTTTATCTGGTCTCTATTGATAAGACAATACAGTATATGGGACAGCATAAATTTAATTTGATAACAGATTGAGACAAAACATAAAGTAAAAGAAGCGGAGAAATTAAATTGGTTTAGGTAGCTGATCAAGAAAAGAAATGTTGTTTTGATAAGATTTTTTATCTCAGAAGTTTTGGTGAGAAGTAATACTCAGAAGACAATATTAGTTTGAGTTTAGTAGCAAACCACACCCAGGGATATAGAATAACACTTTATCTAAAATGAAAAAAAAAAAAAAAAAAAAAAAAAAAAAAAAAAAAAAAAAAAAAACTTATAATTAATAATATAACGGAAAAAAATTAAAAAACACAATCAACTAGTGGAAGTTAAGACAACTCAAGAGCTTTAGCTAAGATCTTATAAATAAATTCTTGAATGAATAATGAACCTTGCATTTCGGATGAAAACTTTTTGTAACAACTTAATTTATTTAACAGGAAAGAACGGTGTCTGCCCAGATGAGAGATTAGGAGGAAGAAATGATGTAGAAATGATACAAGGAGATCGAAAAATGGGAGTGACAAAAGTTATCTACCGCAGGCCTCTCCATACAAACGAACCAATTAACGATAAACCTATACCTGCTTCAGGAGAAACTTACGTAATTGCAGCTATTGGTCCTCTCAGTGCTAGCAAAGAAGCATATGCACATGCTGTCAGAGATAAAACAACTGGTTAGTTAAAAATTTCACTTTTTATTTTAATTTTATTCTTCATTATTATTAAGATCCCCATGGTCTAGTGGCTAACGCCTTGGATTCTCATGCGGGAGGTGGGAGTTCGAGTCCCACCTGCAGCAGGGATTTTTCTATTTTCAGGGTCTTTTGAGAAAATTCCCTGCTGCACCATGGATGTCAGCGCTAATGCTCCTGATGATGGTGCTCCGTAAAAAAAATAAATAAATATTAAGTTAATATGAATATTATGTTAAGAACAATATACAACATATAATAGTAGGACTAATGACAAAGGGTACTCAGACGTGAGCAGTCCTTGGCTAAGGTTGTGAGTTCTATTCCCACTAGGGGCGGTGACTTTTCTTTCATCAAAGAAAAGGCATCACCCCCTATCCTGGCTAGAAAAGAGTAGTACCCTGAAGATCACTCATTATAAGAATCTGTGTTATTTACAAATGTACATTAACATTTAAACAACAAGGTATATTATTATATAGAAAAACCCAACTGCAGTGTTCAATAAAATTGGATTCCTGGCCATAGAGACATTTAGGGGAATGAAAGGGGCAATGATTTGTCCAAGAAGAGGGCAAGTATTTCTCCGATTGTACACCATACCTTTTGTGGTGTTCCCTAACCCTTAGCTAAGAAAATTATTAAATGTAAGCAGTTATAGGTAGGAACTGGTAATGATTTTTTAAACAATGAAGATTACGTTATTTTATTTTATTGCAGAGGACATCCGAATTGATTTCGGAAGTAAAGATGACCGCCAGTGTGCTGGATCTCTTTATGAGCTACAAGACGAAGAAAAGCTAAGCCCATGGAAACCGGCAATAATTCAGAATGTTGATACTTTTACTGCTCGAATCGGTCCAGCAGGAGGAGCAAGAGGATATCCAGCTATAACAGGTATAAAATAAAGTACAGTAGTCCCGCTAATTCAATCTCCTAAATCCGAAAATCTGATTTGGGAACTGGGAAAAGTAAAGAAAAAAAGCCTTTTCAAGTTATGTCGTTTAATATACAATTAAGAAATTATTAATTGTTCAATTTCACTCTCTACCTAAAAATTCAAAAGACAGCCTTACTTAAAATTGAAACAAGTTCAAATTTACTCACACTGGTAGAATCAAGCTCTGTAAAACATTTACACAAAAAATAAAAAGCAAACCATTATCTAAGAGGGGGGGACGAGGTTAGCTCAGTGGTAGAGCACTCGACTAATGAACTGGAGGACCAGGTTCAAAACCCGAGCGTGCACTAAAGATTTTTTCTTCTAGTGCTGCCGTTTGAGGGTTGGATTTGGGGTCCCAGATCATCCCTAGGCTCACCCAGCCTTTAATTAATAATGGGTACCTTGGGTGCTAATGACTCTAGCAGTCGAAGCAGCCAAGGGGAAAATCAGGTGGCCGGAGCATAGTGTTGACCACATTATCTCCCTAGTGTGCCGTATGGTCAAGAATCAGATACCTCTACAGTATCTGCCCCTCTGGGCCCTTGTGGCCTGTTATGGGACTGATTTTTTTTTTTTTTTTTATCTAAGAGGTAAATTCAGTCAACTTCTTCAGACATAACAAACAAAAACGGCTTGAAGAAGCAATGTTTGGTCAATGCTGCTCAAACGTAACATCTATTAAGGTTGTTTTGGCTTGTTGCTCAACGTAGCAAGATCTAGTTTCAATTGATGTGTACTAGAATATGCCTTATAAGAACAAACCTCCACCTAATCTGAATTTTCGTTGATCCGAACAGGGTTTGTTCCCAATTAGTTCAGATTAGGAGGATTCTACTGAATTGTATCCACAAAAATATGGGTAAAATATAAGACAAGCCCAGCCCAGTGCATGCCCATGTCTGCTCCTGTATGTGTAGATTTTAAATTCTCTAGAAATTGTGGAGTCCTCTTGTAGAGAACATTTTAGAAGAATTTGCCCATTGGGAAAGAAAGCTCGTGCAGGATTTCCTCCCACAAGCTGGTGGTAACCCGTAGATAACTCGTCTCAAAAAATGTTTTTAGTGAATGAATTTGGAACAGGAGGTTAGGTTACTTTCTAGATCATTTTTTTTTTTATTTTTTTTTATTTCCCTTTGTCTTCTCATTCATTTCTAAACAGCCAATAGTTTTAAACCTAAAATTTCTTGAATACAAATGACAATATGATGAATTTCAGGACATCCATCTTGGGGCATTGCATGGTACATCAACGATCTTCTAATCCCTGAGATCTATGTAGAGAGAGGAAAGACCTACACATTCATAGTAGAAGGAGGTAATATTTTCAAATCATGCACAAATTATATTAATTTATTCAATTTCTTTTTTAAAAATAAAAAATTAATAGGTGAAGACCAAACAAATCCTGCAAAATACCACCCGTTTTACATCACGGACAGTAGCGAAGGAGGTTATGGGCAGAAATCACCCAAGCAGCAACGCCAACAAAGAGTTTTTGCTGGAGTGGGCCAAGATGCTGAAGGATTCCCATATCCCACTGCCGGTAAGCCATTCTTTTATAAAAACCATTTTTATTCTTTTTTTTTTTTTTTACTTTATTTTGACCACAACATTGGCTATATACACAATGCCCATGCACAAAAATGTTAGCTGTTAAATTAAATAATACATCAAATTAAATTAGATCATTAAAGAAATATAATAACAGGAACCTAAGGAATATTAATCAATGAAGCCACAAAAGAAGACATAAAGGTTCACTTGAAAAATGTCGCAAGAGCAAAATCAAACCTCACATTTGTCAGAACAAATCACACCCAAATCATATGAAATAAAAAGAATACAGATACTTGGACTACAGCTCAACAACATTCCAAGCGAGAAGAAACCGTTTTGACATGACTGAGGATAGGAAACACAGAACTGACCCCACAGCTACCAACTTAACAACCGCCATCACCCAAAGTGCAACACATGTGACACACAAAACACTGTAGAACATTTAATAAACTGCCATAAATACAACCACATCAGACACAAATACTAAAGGTACCCGAGACACTGCAAGACGTTTTACAAGACGATGAACAGACAATCCAAAAACTCATCACGTTTATTCAAAAAATCAACATTTACAAAGGCATTTGGCTTTGAACTGACCGCACTGCCAAAGACCCAGCAGGGTAGAGGCAGTATAATTAAATAAATAAAAAAATAAATTAAATTAACCTACAGAGACAAAAAAAATAAGAAAACAAAATAAGTTAAAAATAAAAATGAAAATAAATTAAGTGATTGCAAATTAAATTAAATTAACACTCATGGCCACCGGAAGCTCAGTGGCCAAGAGTTTTAAGGCGTGAGCACTTAACACTCTGTGCCAAGGGTCTTAGGTTTGATTCCCACTATGGGGTGGTGGCTTTTCTTTAGAAAAAAGAAAAGGCATCAGCCCTATCCTGGCTAGAAAAGGGTTATAACCTATATATAACCCATCTGTTAAATTCTTAGTTAATAATAATTGACGTTAAAATTTATATATATAAAAAAAAAAATTCTGAAGTTAATGTTTTTAAGGAGTTAACTTATTGATTCAATATGATGGCTACGATCACAGTAGCCACAGTAGAAGTTCTATCAAGTCTATAGGTATATATTTGGATTTGGGGGAGAGTTAAAATAAATGCCACAAGTGAAGCATCAGTATTTTTTTATTTCAATAACAACTTTTGATTATCATCCCGTTATAAAACTATCAATAAAAAAAAAATTGTTAATGTTAATCTTCAGTTGGACTTTTGTGACAGATAATTTTCTTCTCTTATTTCATAAATGTTTTTGCTTCAATGGAATAAAATTATCAAGGGAAAAAAAACTCCAGTTCTAGCTCTGGAAAAATAGTTTCTTGTAACACATATTTTCTTCTCTTATCTCATAAATTGTTTCCCTTCAATAATAAAAAAAAAAAATAAAAAATAAAAAATTGATTACTCTAATACTACCTCAGGAAATATAGTTCCTGGTAGAAAATCTGCCCTCATATAAGGCACAAATGATAATAATATTTTTTTCTTCTTATTTTAAGCTGGACGGTATTGTGAATGGGAACACAAAACTATAGACCGGTCTGCAGAATTTGAAACATTTTCTGAATTTTTTGAATCACTGAAGCTAAATTGTCAGAACGGAGAAGCTGCTTATCTTAACTGGACAGTCTCTCAAGAATCCCCGGATATTCTATATTATCAGGTATTTTTTCTTTCTTTTTAAGTTTTAGGCATAAGTTATTTTTGGTATAAACTAGACTTGGCCAGTATACGAGTTGCCTGCAATAAAAATATAAACATGTGATGTTCCCTTGAGGAGTAGGAGCAGCTGTGTATGAGGGATTGGAAATCCAATAAGTGTAAGTCAAGACTTTGGTTATGAGCCAACCACATATATTACAACCTAGAATTATAGTTCTACTTACTGAGGAATGAAATTATTATAAGTTTAAATTTTTAAAAATAGTCAAAAAATGTGAGCATTTATATACAGTCTGCCTAAACAGAAGAATCATTACAATTGACGTACAGCAAATCAGACTTACTCCATTTAGTTCAAATTTACTTACAGCACTAGCATTTTAAACCACTCTTATCATTATTGAAACAAATTTAAAAATTTTATAACCAATAGAATTAGAAAATCAGAAGAAAATTAAAAAAAAAACAAAGTCGATTCAATTGCTGTCCAATAGCCCGTTCAGTTAGATGGAATAGTTCTAATCCCACTTGTGCAAAATTCTGAGGGAAATATTCCCGGACGGTTCAGCAATTTGCATTTCCATTACAATGAACAACACGCTACTTTGAGCGCAATAAAAACTGATCATGTCTCGTTTTGACAAGGGAATGCTTTTAGAGGTCAGGCAAGGGAGACAGTGTTTAATATTTATCAATACTTAACCAAAGCTAAGGCTAAAAACAATTTAAGCTGGAGGGAAAAGGGCATGGCCTATATTCCCTGTTCGAGAAATTGGTGGTAAAAATTCTCTATGTTATAACCATGCCACTAGGAGGTTTAAAATGTTTTTAGACTTAGCTTTGGCTAAACATTGATAAATATTAGACACTATTCCCTTTAACTGACCTCTCAAAGCCTTTCTTAGTCTTAAACAAGACATAATCAGTTTTTATAATGTTTCACATATCGTCTTGTTCCTTGAAATGGGAGTTCGCAAATGGTGGAACTGTCGGGTAGATTTTCCTCAAAATTTCGCACATGCGGAATTGAACATTTCCGTCTGTCTGAACAGGCTATAGCAACCTCTGTAACCGCCAAAGTTTTAAGGAATGAACAAGTGACCTTTTTATATCTCAATTTATTTCATGCCTTTAGTTTTTATAACTGAATATATGATTGGTCACAATCTAAAAATATAAACAGTGTGTGGTGATGAACTTCTGTCAACTTCGGATGTAACAAAACTAAGAAAGCCAATGTCACATCATAAGGAATGTGAAAATAATTGTTAATAAAAAGATAATTGTAAAACACTTACTTAGATTATTTGTCAATTTATTGGGATGGAAATAAAATAAAACTGTCCATCGAGTGAATCAATTGATTTTACGTTTTGATTATATTTGTTCTGGAAATAGATTTACTTGCATTTTAATACCAATATATAATCAGAATGGACATCTGTGAACTCTTTGGAAATAAGAAAAGATTATTAGCAGTATTTATCAATATAAAAAATGCCTTTGTTGCGTATTCAGGAGTCTTATAATCAACAGATTCACAGAACATGGAGTAGAAAGATGTATCCTTAACTTTGTAATCAATCCCCTTTTGGGAGAAGTAATGGTTTACGCATATCAGATGAGTTCATTCAATGTTACCACAAGGAAGTGTAATTAGCCCAATGTTGTTCTCATTAGCTGTTAACTCATCCCCTCATTGTTCTCTACAATTATGATCTTAACAGAATCTCCAAAATATTTTAAAGGATTCCATAAAATATATCATCTGGCTACTTCATAACGGGTTTACCATATCATAAACAAAACTAGTCAGTACTTGTTCGGTTCGTTAGCAATGGACTATAATTAAGGGGTGTTTTCTTAAGGTGCTGGGCCAAATCCCCGGATGGAATTTGCAGTACCCTGGTACTAATATAAATTGTAAAAGATCAATGTACTCAACAAATTTGAGACACCACATCGCTTCCACTCGCTCGATGGTGATAATTAATCCTGTGGAAGAAAGAGCTCTGCTCTCCGCCTTGAATTCTCAGCACAATTTGGAAACACAGTTCCCTCAAATACTAAATATATCCTGCTCGCACGGAGTCTTACGATATACCACTGCTAACTGGATAACATCCGGTCGGGCTCTACTTCCACCATAGAAGTATTCTTTTTGTTCAAAGGGAAAAGCAAGGCAAGGTGTTGACTAGTGATACAGCCAGGGTCGGTTGAAGATTAGTCTCATGGGCTGTTTATAATTTTTAAAATTAGATCAATAATACGTACTGAGCTATAAGCTCCTGATGGTGCAACAGATAGAATGTGAAATCCGTAGAGTTAATATAAAAATTATGGAGCAGTAGTGGTTTGTTAATTAGTAACATTCTGTAATTTTTAAAGTATTATCTCTGCATGTTCATTAGAATAAATAACATAATATGAATGAATAACACAAGTTTCCTTTCTCTTTCAGTGTTACACGCACAACAATCTCGGATGGAAAATTCACGTAGTTGATCCTGGATATCAAGCTACACTCAACGCAGCAACTCATTCGGCCTATAATATGTTTGCATTTATAAGCACATGTCTTTGTGCGTTATATATAAATATGAGATGAACTAAAATGATTATGCATTTAATAATAAATTATAAGGGGAAAGTTACAGCTTTCAACAAAATTTAATTATTTTTTCGTGAATATATTTAATATATTATTTATATCAAATTTATCTATAGATAGATTGAAGTTGTAGCATTCCCCTTGAAAAAGGGAAATAATATTTGTTCTTCTTGAAAAAAAGGTATTTTAACAAAGTCATTAAGAGTTATACACCCAACATTTTTATACATTGTATTAAAACTCATAATTTTAATAATAAGATTATTAACTAGTAACGTGTGACAATAAGACTATATAAAAAAATGGGACAATAATTTTATTAAAGCCTTTACAATTAATTAAGGTATAACTTTTTTGAATTAATAAATATAAGCAAAACAGTAGTGAGCATAAGAATGATGGTGATAGAATAGATAATTCTAATACAGTTTAAATAAAAACATATATAATCTTTAAGAACATAGGCTTAAGATAACCAAGCAAAAGTTTAAATTTTACTTCGTTAAAGATACAAATTACTAAATAAGATCTCAAAATCAAACCATGTGAATAAATTTTAAGAATATAATTTTTAACAATTGAGTATAAAAAAGTAAAAACTATTATTTTCTTAGAAAATTCATGAGAAAAATCTATATCAAAAAGCTTAGCCATGATTTTCCTGATTTTATATAGTATAAAATATTTATAGTACCAAAACAAAAATGTTTGAAATATAAATTGAAAATCAAATAATTAAGAAAGAATATAATGAAAATATGCTCTGGAAGTATCAAACTTTTGCTTGTTGTAATACATTTAAATATAAATTACTAGATTGCACTTTACAAAATTAATGCACTAATTTTCTAATATCTTCAGGAGGTTATAACTACTTCATCATATTAATCATTTATAAATCAATTAAATAAGAAATTTACTTGTGTTTTCATTAACATTTATTGATTTTTCTTCTTTTTTTTTTTTTTTTTTTTTTTTGTTTCTATTTGGGTGGAAACTAACTATGAAATGAGTATTTTTTAAAGAAATGTTCTTGTTTTCTTTATATAAAAAAATTTTGTATTGGTATCACAATTTGCTGAACTCCATCAGCATTACTTTTTAAACATCTTACTATCCCTTTGTTTAAACCCAAATGTTGATAATAATAATTTTAAAAAACAGGAATTCAAAAATAAGGGGAAAAATAATAGATTAGAACATTTCTAATTACTTGTATTTCCATAAAATATATATTTAATATGTTAAATAATTTTAAGGTTCGAGCCATCTTCTTCCTTTCATAAATCAGGTATTTAAGACCCAAGAATAACTTTCTGTGTACGTTGTAAGCAAAACGTTTGTCTGTCTTGTATCGATGATAATACGTTTTAAAGTTATTGGGATATCTGTTAAATATTCCATAAAAAATAATTATTCATTAAAAAATACCTCAAACTTACCCTTACTTCATAAAGAAAATGTGGTTGGTTCTTTTGCACTGAAATTTGGCATACAACATTCCCGTAACAACGATAGGATAAATTTATTAATGAGCAAAATCTGTTTATTAAAAGTAGGGCTACACCTGAAATCTACCATACCAACTCATTAATGTGACACAAGTCGGCTAAATTTTTTATTTATTGCAATGAAACTCGGTCTGTAATATTCTGCGCTAATGAGAAACTTGAATAATGAGCATAAGCAGAAATATATTTAAGTTTAAGGTGAGGGTGGGGAAATGATCAATAGATTCTTGAAGAAACTGGCAGGAGTTGCTTCCCAAAATTGTTTAAAACAAGAACTTATATTAGCGACGTTTCGAACCTGTTCAGGTTCATCATCAGGTGTTAAGGTCTATTAACACAACTTAATATAAGATGCCTGATGATGAAACTGAACAGGTTCGAAACGTCGCTAATATAAGTTAATGTTTTAAACAATTTTGGGAAGCAACTCCTGCCAGTTTCTTCAATAAGTAGAAATGGCCTATTAGGAGTTGAGGTTTACTCTGTACCCATTTTTTTTTTTTTTTTTTTTTTTTTTTTTTTTTTTTTTTTTTTTTTTTTTTTTTTTTTTTTTTTTCAGAACTCCTACACTACAGCATTACTTAATTGCAAATCAGCAAAACATAATAAAAAACATTTCAAAAATGTGTGCACAGATCTGCTCCAATATTACCAATTTTGGTTCTCTGAAAACAATCTTGAAAGAGTTTATTTGATTGGTGATTTGGCTTAAAATATAAATTAATATTTTCTTAATAAAAAAAAAAATTGCATATCTGAATTTTAATTATCGACATATCTGTGTTTTAATTATTAACATATCTGAACTTTAATTATTAACATAACTGAAGTTTAATATCTAATATACTAGTTTTTGACCACTAATTCAAGAAGAACAAATAAATTCATTTTAAAACAACCTCAAATAAAGAATATCAATCTAAAAACATATCATTGGTCGAATGAGTGCGGAAAAGGTATGCTTGGGAATATGTTAGGATCTAGTGTTATCGAGGCTAAGTATGTACATAGAGGCACTCAAATACTGGTGGTTTTTAATTCTTCTCGTGGTAAAATTTAGGGATGTAACTACTAGACAGTAAGGAAAACTATTATATTAAGTTGGAAACATTGACAATAATTCAATGCTCACAATGCATTAACAGAATTTCTATAAGACGTCAGAAAAGAAGTATTAAAGTTTAAGTGAAACGTAAATAAGGTTGATTATTTGACAATAATTAGTCTATAGAAATTATATAATTAAGACATTTGAATATTAAAACAGGTTAGTTCTATATTTTAAATAATCTTGTAAATTAAGTAATCGAACCCCATTAATAGGAAATGTAAAACTATTTTTATGTATTTCTAAAGAGGGTTCCGTATATTAAATAAAAGTGATGTAATATACATGTTATTTGAAGTTATATGCAATGACAAAATGTTTGTGATTGTGCTGACAATAATTTGAAATAAATATGTAAATAGATGCTTTATAAGTAAGATTTTTTCTTATTAGCGAATGGTTCATAATTAAAAAATAAATTGAAGATGGATGAAAGGAAGTACGGTTCTGTAATTATTAAAAATAATAATACTTTTAAAGAGGTCATTCTTTGAAGAATATTCCTATAATTGTGTAAGCATCACGTATTTAAATTTTTACTGTTTTTCTCAATTTAATAAGTCTCCATAAATACCCTTTGTAACATGTACAGTAAGCTACTTCATACCAGGACAAAAATGTGCAATTTAAGAGAAATTATTGTTTTTAAGTACTGATTATTTTTTGGGGATGTGACAATATTCATATCAATGTATAATAATTGTTATATTTTATTATGTATATAAATGTTAACGACCATTACAATTAACTCAGAATTTTGGGACAGTTATCTATGGGTCACCAACCTATTCTAGCCAGGATAGGGCTGATGCCTTTTCTGTTTTCTAAAGAAAAGCCACCACACCTAGTGGGAATCGAACCCACGACCATTATATTTTATTAATTTAGACACGCAAATCAATATAACAACAATCCTGCTACAATTCAAATAATGTTTTTATTAAATCTCAAGTTATTTGACAAATTCAGTCTGTATAAAGATAACATATTTTTTTCCTTGAATGTAACATAGCCCCTTATGTCTGTCAAACTTAATGGCATTGATTCGAGGACTAATTTATGCTAGAAACATGTAATACAAACTACATTGAACGTTATTCAGTAAAGCCTTGGTACCATAAAAATTTAACTGACCGTTATTCGTCCAAACCTTTCATTTGATGAAAAGAAGTTAGAATACAAATTCATTAGTAAAGAATTCATTTTAGAAGACAATTTCTGTACCGCAAGTGTAAAATTCTATTTATTCCTTAAGTACCTATTTTTTTAAACCTAATAATCATTTTAAAGCATTTTTCCTGCAAAAGTATGATTTTTATGAATTCAAAAGCATTTTTATATGTTAGTGGTAAATTAAGAGAGATTTGTAAGCAAAGTTAAGAATATTAGGATTGTAACAAAAACATTGTTGTCTATAACGTGTTAACGCCAGGAAAATCTATTCTATTGTTTTGTAATAAGTATAAAAACAATAATCTATTTGTTAATAATAATCTTGCAATGATAGGGATTTCTATGCTAAGTTGAAGCTTTGCATTCCACATGACGTATTCGCCCAGAGCACTATATTTATATGATTACAAGGCTATATAATAAGAATTCGGAACTACAATCCAACAATTAAAAACAAAAATTATTTATGAAACAAAATAAAACTATATCCAAAATTATTTACATATTGTTGCTCAAATTTCACATCAGCGTAAGTAAATTTTCCCAACTTTTCAGAAGAGCATTAAAACTGAATTAAAATAAAACTATAATGATCTCTAACTCGCGACTTATAAGTAAAGAATAATTTTTGACTCAACAAATATTTTCGGTAACATTTAAAAGAAAAAAAATTGCCTGAATGACCTAAAATATATGAGAGGGATACGTGGTTGTGCTCAGAGCGTTTGTTTAATGCGGAAGTAATAAAGTCAATTTTAGCGCACTCTATTGATTTTTTAAAAAATTTCTATTACCATCATACCCGGGAAAGAATAAGGATTCTAAAGACACCAATAACTCAATTTTGCTAAAAATCAACTTATGCGGTTGTGAAATTTGAATGACGATATGCAGTTGGTGAAAAAAATAAATAAAATATATATATATATTAATTTATAATACACTCGTTTAAAATTACCTACCCATATTGGTTTCAAATTTAATCTGAAGTCTTTCATATTTAATATAATAGTTTTGGTTCTATTAGGTTATAAATTGACTTTAAATTGTTTAAATTATTTTTACAAAATTAACTATCAAATACCAGAACTAAAACATAAATATCATAAGATATTTTGTCACTTGTAGTAAGAGTCACTTGTTAGACGCCCTTACTTTAGTGTGGTAGCAATTAAAACATGTAAAAAAAAAATATAACTTAACTTAATAATTTTAAAGGCTTATTATAATAATTTTAAAATTAAATTCCAATTACTCTTTTTTACTTATCAGGCCTAATCTAAAAATACTACATTCATATAGAAAATATAGATCGATTTTGTATATTCTTATATCTTATATGTTAAAGTTATATACCTTAGATTTTTTACAATTGTTATGATTAACTGAATGTGATGAATAAAAGAAAATTACTATTTCTTTGTTCATATAGTTTTATATATATGTGTGTGTGTGCGCGCGTGCGTGCGTGCGTGCGTGTGTGCGTGTGTGTGTGTGTAATTTAATTGTTCCCAATGTAATATGTGTAATTCACAATTTATATAATTTATTAAATATAGTTTTTAAAGTTATAGTTTTTTAAAGAGGAAACTTAAAAATGAAGCTTGTATTATTACGTCTCACACAATTAGATATGCACATGC
Source organism: Gonocerus acuteangulatus (assembly GCA_946811695.1). Lineage (NCBI taxonomy): Eukaryota > Metazoa > Arthropoda > Insecta > Hemiptera > Coreidae > Gonocerus > Gonocerus acuteangulatus. Next base: position 50,250,213 of record OX328130.1, read on the forward strand.
ATCATTAATCATACATTTAAATGTATAAAAGTATATTTATATGTAAGCCTTAGAACATACTCTTGCAAAATGTTAAAGCACCCATTTATTTGTTGTTGTTTTTAATCCATAAAGTTTTTTGACACAGTCTTCCTGATCAATATAAACCATCAAGATCTCTCAATCACTTATACTTATAAAATTCTATATTTTTGATTTTGAGTGGATATTTTTGTACTCTCCTCTTTATCATTGCTTGAAACAAAATAATATTTGTTGGACTTAACTTTTAATCCATCCTACATCAAGAAATATAAGGAAAGAGTTAAATATGCAGTTTCATAAGAGATATGAGAAGAAAACGAAATGGTATTTATTCCGCTAGACATCTAGTTTTTCGGCCAGATTTTAATGAATTCATTATTTCCTTGCACAAAATTTCTTGACACCACTTACCTTTATATTTTTCTTCAAATCTACAACCTTATTGCTTTGATATAAATTATTCTTTTAGGCTTCTCCTGCCTTGAAATATGATCAGAAGAAACCTTCATATAATTGACTCGACAATGAAGTCCTTATAGGTGTGCTTGATTGCTTCAAATCTGCCTTTTTTTTTTTTTTTTTTTTTTTTTATGAAGCTGTAAAATAATAAAATAAGCATGAGAAAATAAAATAAAATATATTAAGTTTTAGGTTGTAATATGCTACAGTATAAAATAGCCCAAACATTGAGCAGCATGCTACTTTAAAAATGGTTTGATATTCTGTTTTAAAATTTATTCATTTTAGTAGCAAGAGGTCAATGAAAATTGTATACTTCCATGATTTTTAAATAATTTTATAAAGTTTCACCCTACATGCTTTGTAATCCCATTACCTCATTATCTGGGGTAATTTTCACCTAAAATAAATTGATGGTAAAGAGACACTGATGAAAGCGTAAAGAGAGTAAAGAACTTTTCTGTTAAAAGTTAATAAAGTCGATGGAATATTATTGAAGTTTACAACTTTTTTATTGATAATTTGTCAAGAAAAAGAATAAATGTTTGATACAGAGGCTCAGAATAATTGTAAGAAGAATTTGCTCGACACTAATGACCTAAGCAGTCGATACAACAACAACAAAAATTGTTATAAGTTAAGAAGGTACAACTAAATTTATTTAGAATTTTTTTTCTACTTTTAAGAAGCAAGAATGAACATAAGAAAATTGTTTAATAAAATAAAATGCTACAGTAGGTATACTTTCTGAAATGAAGTTTGGAATACTTTTGAATATTAATCCCTAATCTTGAAACCTTAAAGATGTGACCTGTGATAACACAGTCTCATCGAATTTTTGGTGGTCTTGAATACGTTAAGTAAAAAAATTCTGAAAAGTAGGAAGCAATTTCTCTTTGATTGTGCATATTGTCTCATTATTGTACAATATTCTTGTAAAATAAGTATCTTTGAAATTTGTAAATATTTGTGTAGATAACTATCTATAAATGATAATTCTATTGTTTAATAATAAAAGTGTATTATATTGGTTGGAATAAATTAAAGACCATTGAAATTTGAAAAAACAAATCGCAGTAGTATTTCTAAAGTGGCAACTCAACTGAAAATGAGTCACGTTCGCCTATGGAGAGGAATAGCATTAAGGCAGGAAGTTCCCTCTGGTGGACAAGCTCTGAGAAGTTAAATTCATACAGTTTTGATTATTGATCAAGAAATATTTATCAATTTCTTTCATAGTCATACCTGAAAAACACCCTTTGAGCTGTGTCCCTTTAGAAATACTATTGTGAAATGATCGTAATAATTTAAAAAAATACTGATCACTTTTCCAACCATTATATTCGCAGTAAATTCATTAATGTCTTATAATATAAAAGAAATATTTAATATTTGTATATTTCTTAAATTTATCTCTTGCACAACTGTTACACCCATAATTATTTAATAAACAATATTTTACAATAAGTCCATTGTTTAGATGTTCAATAAGTGCCTTTTGATTAAAAAATAGTTTTCTGATACTTTTGCATAATTCCCCCCTTGTCATTATGTGTTTAGCAGATATTAAAGAAATAAAATATATATTATTATTATTCTATTTATATAAACATATTTTTGTTCGCAAGTAAGTTTCTAAGAATTCAAATTTAGCATAGACATTTAAAAAGCTTTGGGATAAAATACATCTAAAGCAAATTTTCTAAACATATCACTCGTTTTTTCTGCCCTTCATTTTCAAATACAGCCTCACAATAGACTACAAATATTTAATTTATGGTATTCAATAATTTTGTTATTTCTTTTTTGTTATTAAATTTAACTTTGTTACAGTATTGTAAATATTTATCAGCTTCACTGCACTTATAGTATAGTCCTGTACACACTAGATTTAATCTTATTAGTAAATTCAATTTTTAAATGTAGCTTTTCACATTTGTTGTACTATTTCATTACCTAGCCATATTAGTTATAAATATGTATAAGTGATTACTGTGACAATAAATTTTATTATAATACATTTTCTTTCCTCCTCAATATCCTTTACATAATAATAAAAAAAAAAAAATGTTTCAGAGTTAATAAGAAAGATAGAAAATTATGGTAAAGGCACCAGCAGTAGATACTGAATATATTTATAGACTAATTCATTCTTAGATTTCAAAAATAACTTTTGAAAAATTAGGTACGATTCTAGGAATTAATTTGGGTGAGTCTGATATCTTAATCGACAATCAGTAAAATTAAGTTAACCAATTACTGCTGTTCAAATACTGAAGATTTCATTCTTTATAGTGTTACAGAGAAAAATTACTTAATTGATTGTATATTCTGACCTGAAATCTATAAGATAATTTAATACATTTTTAAAAAATGTTCTTGAGAGTAAAAAAATAAAGAGTCCTTGACTGGGGGGAAAAGTAGGCTCTGCAATAATCAAGTTAGCAGACGGGGAAATAATATGAATAGTTTTTGTTCAAAATGTGGCTTGATTATATAATTGTTTATACAACGAGAAAATCATTAATTTTTTTAAATTAAAACAAAATGTTATATAAATAAAATCATAAGATAAAATTAATCATAAAAATGTCTGTTAACCAGCGGAATCCTCGCGCCATTTTTTTCTGAGAACTTCGTCTGAAAAGAAAATCTTTATGTAATCAGCTCATCCTATTGGTAATGTAGGTTTTTAATATTCTGTCTGTTTATGTTGGTATTACTAATTCCTCCTTTTCAATTTATTTTCGTTTGTCATAGCATTAAATACACTTCTATTTATCATGTTTTGCTTGGAGAAACTAATTTATTCTGGGCTAAAATTTCATTTGAACTGAATCTCCAAAGACACCATGTTATGCTCAGTGGCGGCTAAAGGTGGGGGCTTAGCCCCCCCCCCCAGAATAGAGTTCACGGTCTTTTTCGGTTAAGTTAGAAAAAGAAATTGCTTAGGCAAATTAATAGTATTAATTTCTAATTAATGTACATATGTTCTTAGTTTATCAAATACCTCCTTAATGATTTCCAGGTGCCTGGTTATAAAAATTTGATTCCACACACCCAGGTACGGCATGGGTGTATATAGAAAATAATTTCGGAGGGGCTGCAGCCCCCCCCCCCTTATATACGCCCATGAGGTACGGCGGTAAGCCCATACTAAATTAGCCCCCCAGAAATGTTTGCCTAGAGCCGCCTATGGTTATGCTTTGGGAATTCGATAAAGGAGAAAATGCTGCTTTGACTTATCGAAAACGTGCAGAAATATATGGCGAGAATTTCATTAGTGAGGGAGAAGTGCAGCGGCGGTTTGAACGATTTCGAGCGAGAAACCGCAAGCTTGAAGACGAGTTTCGTACAGGTCGATCAACTATTCAAAAAAATGTCGCAAACGAGTATAACAGTATTTTTATCACATTTTTCATTGTTATGATATAACTCGTAAAAACGTCAATTAACTCAATCAATTTCTATTAAAAAAATACATTTAAATAAGCTAAAACTTGCTCTGATGTATGAGAAATTGTTAATTTATTAAAGAAAAGGATTAGTACCTACTTACAAAAAATAAATGAATAAATAAATAAAATAATAGGCCTCTTCATCACTATCTGAATCGTCACGTGAATATTTTTTTGTTTTCAACGTATTCAATTAGTGCTCCAATTTCGATTTTTGTAAAACTTCACATATTGATTAATTTCAACCTAAATAGGAATAAAAAAGTAAAAAATTGACTAAAAATGGTATTTAAAAGTTTTCAATTGCTTCACTTTTATAGACGTTCCCTCCGTAACCTTCCCTTTCAACCTACAATTTAGTTTTGACGAGTTTTATCATAACAAAAACACGAGTAAAAAAACTGGAGCAAAACATGGAAAAAACGCGTAAGTAAAAATTTTTTTCTTTAATAAATTGACAATTTATCGTATAACGGAATAAGTTTTAGCGTATTTTTTTTTATACATACAAATTGATTTAATTGTAGTTTATATGACATGAATCATTACAATGGAGTTGGATTGACTAGAGTTTAAATATCTTCTTGAGCGAGCGGAATCGCGTAGCACGTATGGCAACCCATTTTTTTCATGCTAAAAATTACGGTAATTGTGAAGTTTAACGGGTGAAGACCCATCGTAACGTGACGAATTATGGGCATACATGCTATGCGTTTCCGCTCGCTTTGCTCGATCAAGAAGATATCTCTAGAAACCCTAGTCAATCCAACTCGCTAAAATTGATAGAATTCTATCACATAATTTGATTTATTTTATGGTTAGTAAATTGATTCGTTTAAAAAAAGTCGTAACCTGCACAAGCCAACTTTAGTGCTTAATAAATTTTGCCAAAAAACCATGGAATTATTTGAAACTTCTCATAAAATAAAATTAAATACATTAGTAATAGAACGCAGTGGAAAATGGAAGGTATATAACATTGTTATTTTAAATTAATATGCGAGTAACATAATGAAATCGGGCCACCTGAGACCACGGGCCCCTGACGAATTGCCTTCCGTGCCTCCTCTTCTCGGAGGTCCTGCTAATCAGATTCTGAATTAGCCCTATTCAATTTTGGCTATATTAAATAACCTCTATTTCATAAGTATTTCATTGAAACAAATAGAATATTGGTAGCTCAAGTATGTTATCTATTAGTTCACATTTTACTCACGAGAGTACATGCCTACTATATCATTTTAATAGATATAAAGTTTAGAATTTACCAAAGTGAACGAGCATTAGAGAACTATTCAGTTTTGATCAGTGAAGTGTTTGATGGTTAGTCCATGTGTGGTTCTTGCAAATTTTGAAACATAGCTGGGGTGAAGTAAATTTAGGACTCTTTCTTTCTGAACCTGGCTGTCGAATTGCAGTCAGTTATTTATTTAGCGTAAAAATGCAAGTATCTGATCCAAATAATGTCAAAATATACAATCTCACTGCTGGAAAGTCACTTCCACAGGTAATACTTTACTTTGTTTATAGAAATCATTAATTTATCCGATGAACCAACATTTTCTTGCTGTATAAAAGGTAGTTTCAGAATGATGGACAAATAAGATATAAGATGATATTCCCAAAAGGCAAAAGAATATGAACCTCCAACTTTGTGGGATATTTAGAATGGAATTGTACTAAACGACCGCCTTAAACAAATAGCACTATACAATTTCTTGGTTTTGAAACATTACATTAGATTTCCTTAACACCTACTTTCTAAAATCCCTGTAAGAAGAAAAAAGTATGGAGTCAACCCAACCTAGGTAAATTGCTGGAGCTGTGCATCAGCCCCCAATGAAGATTTGAATGAAAAATAGTTTTAGTCTGGGACGTTTGTCCATTCAGAATAATAAATGGCACACAACAGTGCCATGAATTTGTTTCCGGGCACATTCAGCTCTTTGTAGTCCGTTGAGTTCAATTTAGGTGGATTATATTCTCACCCATTATAGTATTTTATTGTAATCGGTTTTGGTGTGCTAATGTACCGAATACATTTTTTAAAAAAAATAATTTTGCTAGTTTTCTAGTTACTATATATTCACTTTTGAGTTGTTTTCTGGAAAAACATTAAAATAGCACATTGGGCCGTACTTCAAAATTTGGGTGACAGCAAAAATGTTAAATACCAATATTTACGGAAAATTTCAATACTCCACATTTGATGTGTCAGAGGGCAGCCTTTTTCTATTTATTAAAAAAAAATGTTAAGGTTTAAGTTTTTATCCTGAAACATCCTGATTTGATGTCCTGTTTATACTTTTCTATTGTTTCTAGTGGTTATCGGATCGGAAAAAGAGAGCATTGTTGAAGAAAGATATTGGTGAGTGAAGTCAAACCACTGTAATTGTTATTAACTTGTGGTGCGAATAATGCAATGATGACTATTACCACTTTTCTTTTAGATCTTCGTAGAAGGATTGAACTTTTGCAAGATTTTGATATGCCCGATGTCAGCAACTGTATTAAAGTTTCGAAAGATGGCCACTATATTTTAGCTACTGGGATATACAAACCTCGAGTACGATGTTACGAAGTTGAAAATTTATCCATGAAATTCGAAAGATGTATGGATTCAGAAGTTGTTGCATTTGAAATACTCTCCGATGATTATTCTAAAGTAAGCATAATAATTATGTATTTTTGAAGTGCATGTTTTATTTGTGTTTTATTTTTTTATTTGTTTGATTTTTGTTTTTAGTTGGTCTTTCTACAAAATGAACGATATGTTGAATTTCATGCTGCTGGTGGAATATATCATAAATTGCGTATACCAAAATATGGGCGCGACTTAAAATATCATTACCCATCTTGTGACTTATACCTCGTTGGTGCAGGGTAATTTGTTTAAAATTAACTTTATCGATTTCTTTTAGTGAACTAAATTTCTGAAATCATATATGAGCATGGCTATAAGGTCATTAAAATAGAATTAACATGTCAATTCATTTATTTAAACAAGGTCTAAATGTTTTACACCATTTTAGATGCTTCTTCATGAACCAAAAAAACTTAAAACCCCACTAATATAGACTAATTGTACAAAGTCAAACCTCTATTATTCTTGATATGGCGTTTGTAAGGGAAATCTCGCCTTTGTATAATAGCCTGCATTAGTGGTGTGGTGAGTGTTTTGGTTACTTAAGAGCCACCTAAATGGGCATGACACTTGTAGAACTTATTTAAATAAAATACTTTATATGCTATTTTTTCTTTTATTGATGATCCCCCTTGGTCATATATGATCAGTTAATTTTTTTCCACAAATGTTAGATATATGAGCGTGAAGTATACGATTTCTTCTTTATCTTAATTTATTTTATTGTTACAGTTCCGAGATGTATCGATTCAATTTGGAAAGAGGACAGTTTATGAATTCACTGGTGACAGAAGCGACAGAAATTCATAAAATTGTTGTCAACCCTGTTCATGAACTTGTATGCGTCGGAACGAAAGAAGGGAAAGTAGAAGCCTGGGATCCAAGATCCAGAACGAGAGTTGGAAATCTTGATGTCGCCATGAGCTGCATTTCCGATGACACACAGTAAGTTCAAGTCATTAACCTTTTCGATGTGACGTGGGCTAGCTGCCTATTCCCTCCACAGGCGGACCAAACTCCCTCTCCTAGGGCGACCGTACGCCCCCTTTTTGTTTTTGTTTTTTTACTTAGGCGCTCGTCATTAATCATCATTTCCGTGTTTATCTTACGTGAACGACGATGTGTATTACTTGAAACGATTTATTTACTAAAATTGAGGTACGCAGCAAACCTACAATAACCATTTAAAACAAAATTTACTTATTTTTCTTCCCTATATTTCTCTTTCTACTTCATTCCGAAACCACTACTGGTTTTTGGATTTTTAAATGTAGCAATGAAAATGCTTTTTTATTATTTTTATAATAAGCTACTCCTTTATTATTTACGGTTTTGCTAAAAAAATGCCCTAAGAACATTTTTACCGCGCACACGCCTCACAGACGCTCGTTACTTCAAACATAACATTCAAAATTTGTATGCTACCAGTTAAGGGTTAAACCAGCATTTACCCCCCTATTCTTGCTAGATCACTCTAAAGAGGGCACGCAATCAAGAGATTCAGCTGTGGCGAGAATACTCGGGCGTCGCCTCTGAGGAACATCTTTCTCCGGTGAGTATTCTCGGGCGTCGCATCTTATGGGTTAATCTAATAATTTTATCAAATTAAAATAAATGTCTCTGAAGGAATTACTTTAAAGAAGGCTGCCGACGGTCAGACAGGCCAGTCAGTTTGGCCTGAACAGTCTTCCTGAAACCCGGTCGCCTGAACGTTTATATATGTCTATCAGTTAAGACTATTCAGGCAGCCGGAATATATACACATTCAGGCGGACTATTCAGGTCTAACTGACAGGCCTGCCTGACCATGTGTAGCCTGCTTAATTTTTTGTAAGTCCTGAAAAGAAATTAAGACGTTTCGTTCTTATAGATCACAGAAAGAGAAATCCGCTCATAAGAAAACTGTTTTTTTGACACCACACACACATAAATATTTATTTACTTACTTACTGTTGGGCGCCAGAGTCCTTGTAGGACCTGGGCATCTGCCACCCTCCAGTGCTCCATTTGATGCTGAAAGGGTTCCATTCCTTCCACGTGACCTAAGTAGCATAGTGGTGTATGCCCGGCTCACAATACAATTCTGTCAGTTTGGTATTGCTTCTGATCCTCCACCTGTGCTGCTCTCTTACAGATCCAAAACTCTTCCTTAGGAGACTCTCCTTTCCCAGACCAGCAAGCAGGGTTTATACTATACAAAAATGTCCCAAAATTGAAAATAGAGCACTATAATCACGAAAAAGTCATGAATTTTGAAACTATGTCACAAAAGTTCAGTTTTATTGGAGTCTAACATAATCGTGGGGCTTCCGCACATTGATAATTCTCGCCCTTTTCGTTCGATGACTCAATTCTATCTGCCTCCCCAGTCCCTTCCTTTGTTGTAGCATTTACACATAAAAATTCCCATTATTTACGTATATTTTTATTATTATTCATTCATATTTAGAGTTTTTCATGCAGTCTTAAATATTGACAATTTGTACACTTTAATTTACTGAATTATGTATATTGATAATATATATTTAGTTACTAATATTTCTGAGAAATTTTGTATTCTGTTATCATTGTTAAATATTTTTGAGGCTGCTAATTTTATAGTAATTCTAAGATTTTGTTTCTTCACTTTTAAAATTGATGTAACTATCCTCTCTAAAATATTATGTACATTTTATGCAGTTTTATGAATAGTTTTAAATGTATGTAAAATTGTAAGTTTATCGATATCACGGCTATCCGGTAGTCCAGTCCATGTTAGGTTACAAATAATTTTAAGCTGAAAGTTAAGGCTTTTCCTTTTTAAGTGAAATTATTTTCTTTCTAATGGGCATGAAATTCGCATTTCACAAAAGTAGAAGACACCCTGACAAGGATCTTCTCATTTCTTTGATCAGGAAAATGTTCATGCTTTATAAAATAAACAATTATGTATTACATCGTTCCTGCCATGTCAAACTGTCGAATATGAAAAATCTTGTTTTTTGATTCGAGACACTTGGATTTTGGGCGATACGGCTTGTCGCAACTCTTTACTCCTTTATAGAATAGCCTTTAATGCCTAAAATAAAGTATCGAATAAGACCATTTTTCAATATATTACTTCGTCAATGGATAGAATATGTTTGTTCCTATTTTGCTCCAATTTGCATATTCGATAGTTTGACGTGGAAGGGATGATATATCACATAATATTTTATTATATCTATAAATACTCAAATATATATATATTTTTTTTTAGAGTTGATGGTTTCCCATCGGTAACTAGTATGCAGTTCAATGGTGCTTTAACATTGGGTGTTGGTACAGCTACAGGCCAGATACTCCTTTATGATATCAGATCAAGCAAGCCATTCCTCGTCAAAGATCATATGTATGGCCTTCCTATAAGAGATATCGAATTCCACGAGGATTATGTTCTTTCGATGGACAAAGCTATATTGAAAATTTGGGAAAAAAATAATGTATGTATTAATTTATTTAGTTTAGATATTAATATCTGTCAAAATATGCTTTCAAAAAGGTCTACCTAAAGATTAATTTTGACATTTAATGGAAAGAATTTTAAATATTTTCTCTTTGTTTTCCAGGGGAAATTATTTACGTCAATAGAATCAGGGCAATATAACTTCAACAATTTGTGTCACGTCCCAAATTCAGGCCTCATGTTCATGGCTAACGAGAGCCCAAAAATGTATTGCTTCTACATCCCGGTAAGCTGGAATATTTAATTGTTATGTGTGAGTGTTTATTTGACAATATTATATTTACTTACAAAATTCATTGATAATGTGATAAAAATATTTTAAAAATGTTTACTTAGCATTGTGGAGCACAAATAATTAGATAGGCAATGAATAAAAAATGTAGTCTTGTCTATAATAAAAGTTACTAATAAATGCTTATTTATTTAAAAAACATATGACAAAATATTGGATATCGTTCTTTTTTTTAATATATTATTTAAATAGGCAGAAGGTCATGCATATAAAAAATTTGTCAACTTCACATATATGCTCTATTTATTGCTAAGAGCCAAGTCCATACTAATACAATGAAGCTAATATGGCTGTTGTTCATCAGCTGTTTATAATCGATCATCGATTATAAACAGCTTATTGCATTAATATTTATTGTATTAGTATTAGACGCAGCCCTACCTATGGAAGGTCTTCCTTAGCTAAGGCTAAATTTATTTATGTATAATTAAGTTGCTCCTGAGACGCGAAACATTTAGAGCGGTAAATAAAGCATATTATGTGAAGTTAAAGAGTTTCATATATGGATCACCTTCCGCCTATTTAAACAATATATTGAAAGAAAAAGGGGTCACAATTTTATAATACTTCTTTTTTATGTGACAGACACTGGGTCCAGCGCCTAAATGGTGCTCATTCTTAGATAACCTTACAGAAGAACTAGAAGAAAGCAGAGTAGAAGAAGTTTACGACGACTACAAGTTTGTTACGAGAAAGGAATTGGATGAATTAAATCTTTCTCATTTAATTGGTAAATTTTCTTCTATTAAATTTATTAGTTATAGATTTAAACTATTTTTATAAGTAGGTCTCAATAATTATTAAAAGTAAATTATGAGAATTTAAAAAACTAGCTAAAGTATAAATATACATAATTACAAACAAGAATATTTTTTGCAGGAAACAAAATTTTACAATATGACAACAGGGCATAAAACAGTTTTTTTTAAAGTGAATATTATATAAACAAAGTTTTTTTATGAACAAATTGATCAGTAGTTGTATACAGAACTTAGTTGAGAGTAAGTAAAAGAAATTAAGAAAGGTCCCGAATAAAATAATGGTAAAGATACACATAAGCACAGATATGATAGTTGTGTGCTTCTCTTTGCTTTTTTTTTTTTATTTACTCTCAATTAAGTTCTGTATAAAATTACGGAGAAATTTGATCATAAAAAATCAATTAACCTATTATGCACTTAATTTAAAAAATTGTTTTATACCTTATTACCATGATGTAAAATTTGTCTTACTGTTGTGATTATTCTCCTCGTTTGTAATTGTGTATATTTAATTTTGAGCTAAAGAAGGCTGCTGAATAGCATGCCGAAACGTTCCAAATATAGTTTTATCTGACAATCTGAGGTTTTCTCTTAGCCTAATCCAAAACCATTCCTTGTCTTCTCAAATTATTCTTGTTATTTGTATTCTTTAACACTGTTTTGTTGAAGCATACTAACGATTTGTTAAAAATCTTAGTAAATAAGGCTTGATCATTTTTAAAATAACATTTTGAAGACTTCGAATTCTTTAATTACACTCCGTTCTTCAGGTACACAGATGCTTCGAGCGTATATGCATGGTTACTTTATGAGTATTCGTCTTTACAACAAAGCTAAATCCCTCTCGCAGCCATTTAACTATGAGGAATACAAGAAAAAGAAAATCAGGGAAAAGATTGAATCCGAAAGAGAATCCAGAGTTAACCTCAAGGTTTGCTATTTTTTATATTTTTAAAAAAAATGTTTAATCAAATGATTGATTGTAACTTTCTAATTTAGATATTTTTATAATTTTCCTAGGATATACTACAAGAAATATATATTGCAATGGATGTGCAACTCAGGAGTTGTAAATTCAAAATACCAGATACAGTGGTGTCTCACTTAAAAATCATTCAGTTACATGAAGAATTTTTCGTTCCCCGGCAAAACTCCATTTAATCCTGTTATGAATTATTCACTTGTGCGATATTCAGTTATACACAACATCCACTTATACGAAAGCTAATTTATTCCCCTGGTGTAAATTGTATTCAGTTATACGGAGACAACAGCTTTTCCACAAAATGTTACAGATTTCGTAATAACACGGCACTTGCCAGTGATTCATCCCCCCTCCACTTAATTTCTCGTTTTTCACTTTTCAATACAGTAGTCGTTCTAGTAGCCGTTTTCTACTCTCCTTTCATCTTTTAAAATAAGTAAAAAAACAAGAACAAAACTTTCGCTTGAAGACAAAATAAAAATCCTGGTTCACAAAATTATAATAATATGAAACTTTAAGATATAATAATGTACGTTATCTAACAACAAAATATGTACAAATAATAAATTTGTGACATTTTTTATGAAGAATTTATTTTATTTTAAAATAGTCACAAATCCTAGTACTTTTCTGTTATAAGAAGTATTCACTTATAAGAAACATTTTCCATTCCCCCTTCACATTTGTATGAGTGAGACTCCACTGTATCTTGTTAAATAAGCATTAGTAATTTTGCTAAAATTTTAATATTCATTAATTTTTTTTTTTTTTTTTTTTTTTTTTTTTTCTTTTTTTTTTTTTCTTTAGTCTCTTCCTAAAGTAAATAAAGATTTGGCTTTGAAATTAATGGATGAAGAAAGGAAGCCGAAGAAGAAAAATGCAGCTGCTGCTTCATTATTAAAAGATGATCGGTTTAAAGATTTGTTTGAAAATCCTGATTTTGAAATTGATAAGAAAACTGAAGAATACAGGTGCTGTTCAATGGATTAATTAATTCTCAATTTACTTAAAAATATATTCTAAACATTTTTAATTGTGCTATTTCTTGTTTTAACAGGCTTTTGAATCCAGTTATTTCAAGGTTAGACAAAGGAAGGAAGAAAGAATTAGAAAAAGAAATCTTAAGTCAGCAATTCCAGCCAGTTGAGGTATGCTTGTTATCTTCCGACAAATGTTTAGCTCCCTACGTTCACCTTTAGTCACCTTTCACTTACCACAATTTCCCAACCCTTTTCGAGATATTTTAGAAAATATACCAAGATCCGAAAACTTTTCGTGTCTATTAATAAAATATTTTTTCTAATATTTCCTTAACTCCAAATGAAGCCAAAATTGGTATATCTTAGATTAGATGAATGTCAAACATCTGGAACAACTGTCAACTGAATCAATTGTTTCTGAATACTAAAACTGAAAATTAGTTAGGAAAAGTAGTTGTATCAACTTTTCTTGTAAACAGTTACAGATGTTGCTTAAAAATTGCTTCATTCATTTCCCTACATTATAGAACTTATAAAACGAATACCTGCAATTTTTTTCTTCTGTGTTTTTTTTACGGTGCATCAGCACCTAGATCATTAGTGCCAACATCCAAGGGGCAGCCAGGAATTTTCTCAACGAGCCGAGCCGGGAGATGAGAAAATTCCTTCTGCCGGTGGGAATCGAATCCACCACCTCCCGCATGGGAAACTAAGGTGTTAGTCACTAGACCATGAGGAGACCCTTGCTCATTAACCAGAAACATAAGTGCTACGATTCTTTCACACGTATTTTGCTCCAAAAACCATATTTTATTGGACAGATTCTGCTGGTTAACTTGACCTTTAAAATAAGACAAAAGATTTTTGTTGGAGGGAAGGAGGAACTGTGCTAAAATAGTCTGATTTTGATGAAATTTGAAATGAAATACTGTGTCTAAACCAAAAACATCAAGTTTGTTAACCAGCAGAATCCGTCCAAAAGAACACTGCTTCTTCAGTAACACTCTAGAAGATAGTTACTCTTGTCTATAGTACTTGTGATTTTTTTTTTCCTCAGCAGCCAGTTTTTCTGGGCTCTTGCCAGTATTACTTTGGAAATAAATTGACTTTTCATTGAAGTACATTGCCGATTATTAATGATTTTCCATCACATTTTTTGATTATAGGAAGAACTCGAAGGAAAACCAAGCTCAGAAGAGAGTTCAAGTTCTGAAGATGAAATGGAATGGATAAAGGAAGTAAAAGCCGAACATAAAAAATTGAAGAAAGAGAAAGAAGCTGAGGAGAGGCAACAGCTTTTGGAAAGAGGGCCTAAAATGTACGAGATGAAACCTGGGACAGTATTCAGGAGTGGAACGTTCACAGTCCAAGAAGATCCTCTTTCAAAGTAAGTTTAATAAAAAAAAATTAAACAAATCTGTAATGGCATTTATAGAGGTATCTGATTTTTATCTAATACAGTTCAATGAAAGAAAACGTGTTTTATTTGAAAATCTCAAAATAGGTATAAGCCGTTAAATAGCTACAAAATAATTTAATAGATAAAATGAATGAAAACTATAATTTCTGTGAATTATGGATTAATTTCCCACTCATGATTTAAAAGATTTGAAAAAATTAGGTTTGAGTGTCATCAGTCCAACTATAACCCATTCAGTTAGATGGAATAGTTCTAATCCCGCATGCGCCAAATTCTGAGGGAAATATTCCTAACGGTTCCGCCATTTGCATTTCCATTACAATGAACAACACGCTACTTTAAACTCAATGAAAATCTGAAACCCTGAATCTGAAAACAAATTAGTGTTGGTGACAGAAATGATTTTAATTGGACCGATTAAAATAATTTCTGTCACCAACACAGATTCTTAATTTTTTTTTTTTTTTCAGATTCTTCTTAACTTTAACACTAATTTTCTCAGTTTGTTCTAATTGTGGGTTAGTCACCTTTGATACTAAGCCTTTCAATTATTCTTCATATCAGTTAACAATTTGGTTTCATTTTTTTTATAGACTCACTCTTGGTGAAAGGTTAGAAAATGAGTCAACGCAGGCTGTAAAAGAATTGAAGTCCGGCAACAGAGAAATGACATTTGCAATTAGTAAGGTAAGAAAAAAAAAAGGAATTTTATAAAAATTACTTAATACAATTTGATTGGAAAATCACAAATTATTATTATTCAACTTTTATGATTATTCATGTTATTTGTTTGAAATATGAAGATCTTGTGTTTTGAACTTCATTATTTTTTCAGACTAAAAAAGGAGCTATGGACCCAAAGAGCATTCAAAAACATAGAGAAGAGAGAAGGCATTCTGCTAGACCTCCTCCAACAACTTTTAGAATGCCTAAGAGAAAGCCCTTTAAGAGGAAAAGAACTCATTAGATATTTTGTATACAATATGTACATATAAATGTGAATGTAAATAAAATTATCCTTTTTTAATTATTTTAACGGTACTTACGTACTAGTTGCACCGGTGTCGAGAACTGGCTCCCAGTCAGTGATCCGGATCAGGCAATATGGCGACAATTTCAATATGGCGACCTATTATTAAGACCAAGACCAAGTCTTAATATTATCAACGAGTTGGATTGACTAGAGTTTCGATTATCGATTATCCTTGAGCAAGCCTAGCGAGCGGAAACACGTAACAATTCTGCCATTAACATAAGTCCTTTTAATTTACTAGATTACTTAACATTACAATTATTTTAATTTAATGATTAGATTAGATTATGAGGTTATCTCCATTATAAGAGCGGAAATGAAAACATCTAGCATTTCTATTGGTTGAGCAATTTGGTCTTTTGGGCAATTTCATTGGTTGTTCTCTTTTCCGCTCTAGTCTTGATTGTTTTGAGTGCCTTGCTCTTAAATTCGTCTCCTTTAAAATTTATTGCTTTAGTGAGTTGAGTGTTGTTTGTTTTTAGAGCCAATTTGTGTCCTTTGTGCTGTTCTTTCCAAGGTCATAATGAGTCTTAATGAGCGCCATTAATGAGTCATAATGGCGTCTTAATGGGTCATAATGAGTCAAATTAATGGGTCATAATGAGTCAAATGAGTCAAAGTCTTAATGGGTCATAATGAGTCAAATGGAGAGGGAAAATGGAGAGGGAAAAGACAAATATAGGTACTTACGTCAAATAGGTAGACAAATATAGCTACTTACGTACAAATATAGGTAATAGAAATGGCTCAACGCTTCTGCAAAAAATCATCGAAAATATAGCGGATGGTAGCATCATATACTCTGATAGCTGGAAAGGCTATCAGAGTAATGCTATCGAAATTGCAGGTTTTCAACATGCTAGAGTTAATCACCGTTACAATTTCATTGACCCAGAAACAGGAGCTCATACTCAAACCGTGGAAAGAATGTGGGGGAGTGCCAAATGGAGAAACAAAAGACATAGGGGCACAGCGAGGCACCACCTGGAAACGTATCTTGTAGAATTTATATGGCGACAAAGAAATAGAAAAGAAAATAGAGACCCGTTTGAAGCAATATTAAATTGCATATCGACCCATTTCCCACCGAAAAACCAGTGATCAATATTACCAACGAGTTGGATTAACTACAGTTTCGATAACGTTGAGCGAACATACCGACCGGAAACGCATAGCAATTTTTTTTACGGCGCATTTGCGCCATAATATTGGAAACTAGCGCCGACTCTTGGCCATTAGATTACATAACATTATCAATTATTAAATTAAAATAATATCTAATGTTAAGTAATCTAGTAAATTAAAAGGACTTATGTTAATGGCAGAATTGTTACGTGTTTCCGCTCGCTAGGCTTGCTCAAGGATAATCGAAACTCTAGTCAATCCAACTCGTTGATAATATTAAGACTTGGTCTTGGTCTTAATAATAGGTCGCCATATTGAAATTGTCGCCATATTGCCTGATCCGGATCACTGACTGGGAGCCAGTTCTCGACACCGGTGCAACTAGTACGTAAGTACCATTTTAACTATATAAGTTTAATTATTTTGATTTTTATTGCAAATCCATAACGAGCATAATATCACTTTTTACGGTGGCCCACTAGCATTCCTTCATAGTTATAGGAAGATGAACTGATAACCACTTTTGTGCCGAAGCCGTTTCTTCCCTGTGGTACTGAAATCCACCATTTTGGCAGATTTTTGTGATATTTAGCAATAAGTTTTGTCAGCTCTAGTAACTCTTTTATCCCCTAGGGTTCAGAAAAATGCGGATTGAGCCTATTGAATGAAGGTTTCCCTCAACTACCCGATCAGTCCCTTTGCGTAGTTTGGGTCGCTCTGAAGGGCCTTATTTGTATTTCACCTGTAGATGTGTACATAGAGATCATGTTCTGTAGATATTTCACTTCATATTTATACAAAAAAATAATTAAAAAAATTAAACTTAGTGGTCCAATCCAAAGCTCAAGATGAGAAAATGTAATGGATAACTTTTTAAATAATGAAATACCAATAGTACATTATGAGAAGTGATGAGCAGAGGAGATACGTCTATTTAATCCTGTCCAGCAGTATCGGTAGGGTTGGACAGGCCTATAAGCTCATGCGGCTAGCAGTCTCGTAAGGCTTAAGGAAGATGTTAAAAATATTTTATTGCCTTATAAAGTTAACCAGGGTTTAAGACAAAGGACTAGGATTTTCTTCAAATTTCCCATAAATTAGAATCGGTTTACAATATAGTAAAAATACCTCTTGTTGATTTGTCTAGGAATACAATGAGGCTTGATGGCTTTTAGTGTTAGTGTATGAGCCTATGCCTGAGGTTTTGTCTATCTGGGGGAGACTTCATTCTTTTCAATAAAAGAAAAGGCATAAGCATTGCTCTAGCTAGAAAAATGTTGGTAACCTATGGTACCCCATCCCAAAAATCTGTGTTATTTATAAATGGATGTTAAAATTTACATAAATAAATATGTGATAAAACATATGTTTGTTTAAAAACAATGGATTGTATTGTCAGTGATAATGAAATATTGAATTTGCACTAAGTTCAATCTATGTGTAAATATTAAAATGGGTTCTCAAAAGCCACAAGAAGAGCAACTTCGCCAAATAACAATTCATGGTTTAATAACACATTTTGGGACTGCACGTGCAAAACTGTGCGCAATTTACTTACACAAATATCTACCTCACCTTTATGCAAAACCAAAAGTGCATGTTTATTTCGATCATGAGTGGATTGATTTTGTCAACAATCTTAGGGATGAACTTGGTGATGTGCACAGAAAATTGTGGTATCTAAAATATCCTGTCATTATATTTTTCAATGATAAATATGTTGGCGACCATCGAACCATTATTCAGTATATGACTTCCGAATATGGAATTATACCAGATCTACCTTATGTTGATCTGTTTCCTGACTTTACAAGATTCGTACCGAAACGAAGAAATAAGGATTACGTCTACTTGGACATAAGAGTCGGTGATCTAAATGATTATGTGATAGGTAAAATGGTGTTTGAACTTCACACAGACATTGTTCCTGAAACCTGCAAGTTCTTCAAATATCTCTGTGAGCCCTTTGGAGAGTATCAGTTTGCAGAACCAGAAAGGAAATGGAAATTTTCTTACTTAAACTCTACGATTCGGAGGATATGTGGAAATTCTTTTATACAGGGAGGGGCCATTTCGGATGCTAAGCTTCTTAAAATAAAAGATGAAAATTTTACAATCAAGCATAATCGTAGGGGTGTGATAAGTATTGCTAATCAAGGTGGGAATAGGAGTACAACAGAGTTTGTTATAAGCTTGAAGCCAAATCCATTTATGGATGGAACGAATGTGGCTTTTGGTAATCTTATCTTTGGCGAACCATTGCTTGCTGCGATAGAAAAAATACCTACTTACTACCAGAGCCCATTACAAGAAATTGTTATAGTAGGCTGTGGTGTGATTCCTAGCTATGATCTCTGGGATACTGTCGATTTTCAAACTTCAATTATAAAAGAGAAAAAGAAAATTATAGAAGACGTTCAAGAATTAAAGAAAAAGATGGATCGAATAAGGGATTGTAAGAACACAGTTCAAGAACTTCTAAAGCAAAGTGAACTTCAAAAAAATGTAGAATTTATATACACTGAAGAAAACATTTCAGATACTGATATTTTTACAAAAGAAAACTGGATAGAGCTGTGGCTACGAGAGACATGCCACCAGTCCGTCGAAGAAGAAGGAGAAACATACGAGGAAAATAATATTGGTTTAGAGGAAGAGGAAGATTTTGAATTTGACGAAGAATTAAGATCTGATGTAGAAGAAGAATTCAAGATATTTGAAGAATCATTAGGAGCAAAGATATTTAAAGACCTAACTGTTGAGAAATTTTATATTAAAAGGCGTCAAAAAGATGTAGCACAAAAGAAAAAAATTATGCATGAAATGATTCAATCAATTCTAGACAAAATGTTCGAAAATTTGATTCAAGAAGAGCCTCCCATATTAGAAAATATTCCCATCAGAGAGATTCCAGACATGCCCGATGTACGGGACGTGCCATCAGAATTAATTCAGGAACGATATGAAGCAGGATTATATTCTTTGCCGAAGTCCTTGATCAAAACACTGGTAGAGGTTTTTGACAATTTAACCCCTTCACAGTTAAAACTTTTGGGTTTAGAAGCCAGGGATATATTAAGAAAAGGAGGAATTCCTGAAGAAACATTGTGTATTAGTGGGAGTGAAGATTTAATATCAGGCATATTTATGGCCGTTGCGAAGAGTGAACTAATAAAGCAAGGCTTCTTCACAGGACTCAATCACAAATCTGGTTCCAGTAGTAGTAACAGAGAAGAATTGATGGAATTGGTAGAAGAAATTTCCCACGACACAATAGAAGCAATTAAAATTCATGGGCCGGATCTTATGGAAAATATTTTAGTTCATAAGGATTCTTGGCCTTCAATTAAGGCAGAATCATCAACCACTACAAAAGAGGATGAAACACAACCCCCTATTACAGATCCAAACATCCAAGAAAATGTAGCTTCAATAGATGAGGAATTTCTACCTGAATAAAAAAAAGTTGAAGAATTAATTGGAAAGACTATATTTGGTTTCGTTCAAAAGTTGTAAGTCAGAAGTAGACGAATTTAGTAGTATCTTTACTGTGCTATGCTACTCTGAACTAGGCAACTTCTACTTCTTTAGAGAAATGTTAACCGGTGCTTATGTATTAGCTTCAACGCAGGTTAAAGAACCGGCTTTCCGAGATATGGATAATCACCCGGTCAGAGATCCGTATCAAGGTGTCAATTGAATTTTTGCCAATATGGCGGCGAGATTATCAACGATTTGGGTTGCCTTAAGTTTCAATATAACCTTGAGCGAGTGAAAATGCAAACGCGTAGCACTTATGTTAATGGCACAAGGTTATATCGTAACTCTAGTCAATCCAACTCGTTGATAATATAGATCAAGGATGGTTTTTCGGTGGACAATTGACCGATATGCAATTTAACAGTGCTTCCTTTGTTTCGGTAAAATAAACAATAAACTAGGAAATTGCATAACTACAAATAAAGAATCACCAATATACTTTCTATAAACTTTTGAATAGTAATTTATATACTAAAAATTGTCTTTACATTAACTATTAGAACATAATAAATGTAAAAGAAATCTACAAAAAATGAATCAATATAACCTGTATTTGTAGATTAAATGGCAGGACATAAAATAAAAGAACAATATAAATTTAATGTTAATTTATTTTTTTTTTAAATAACAAGTTTGATTATGTCGGTTGATATTATAATCTTAATTAATTATGTATACAATATACAGCACAGTCTTGAATAATTATGATTCCTCATTAAAAACATAGTCTAGTATATATTAATAAAAACTAACTCTAGCTAGTTAATATCTAAAATGAGATTATTGTTTACGTTAATCCTTATATCACCCAATTTTATTGTTGTAAGTACATTGATGGGAATGGAACGTTTTTAGACCGTGTTTTATCACAGAGAGAAGATATTATAAAGCCGTTCGTTCGTCATACACCACTACGGCTTCGTTATCCACTAGTGAATCAGTGTCCTTATGAAGGAATTGACTCCGAGATTTACTTAAGGCAATAATAGCTGCTTCATCATTTCGCATTCGATTTTTTCGTTTTTTACTGAAGTTGACCTGAAATTTAAAAAAGAAAAATGGAATTAAGAGTTATAAAAAAATAGATAATTACATACATAAATGAGGAGGGAAATGGGTCATCAGCTTTCCACAATAAGATATATTTTATCATAACATATGTGTATCCATCTACCCGTAATTCACTTTAAAAAAATAATATATATATACCCACACAAATAAATGAATGAAATGAAAACTGGTAAAAGCTATTTTTCACAACCTAAGTATTTAAAAGATGAACCTTTTTTTTCTTTTCTTTTTTTTTTTTAATTTTGGCCCCAAATATTGTTCAGAATATAAAGTATGGATTTTCTCCCATTGGCCATAAATTGAGAGATCAAATTTACTGGCGGAAAGCATTTTCTGGTACATTTTGAAAATAGCTAACTCAATTATGCTGATCGGCAAAGAAGTCACCTGTACATCTGAACGGTGTCTATTTCTTGTAGACTAACTGAAGAAAAAGCATTGATGAAATACAAGCTGTTATGTCAGCAAATACACAAACACTACACTGAAATGCATTTTTCATTCAACCAGCTGAAGTAGACTCCGTCTACTGGTTGTTTTGAACATCAATCATCTCTCATCAGTTAAGTAATAAAAATGTAAAGCCAAAAAAGTTTACTCAGTACCAAGGCACCTGACCCCCTAGGCCCTAAGCTAAGTACTAGGCCACCTAGCTTGCTCACCTTGGCATAGAGCTCCGAGAGATCGTCAGCTGTTGAAAGAGGTCTCGTTTTGTTCCTCACACAGGCTGGCAGGCTCTGTGTCTTCATGACAGCTCCTGAGAATGGTGATAGGTACATGTCTCTAGATCCACATTCATCCAGAACTGAAAGCAAAACTTCAATCATTTATTCGATAATAGAATCATACTTGTGGATATTATCTTAATACAATAATAGTAAATTATAATGGGCGTTAAAGATTTAAATATATAAATAAAATATTTAAAACAAAATTATATAACAGGGAGAAGGTCGAAAATTATATGTGATTTAAATAGCTAGATGAATTAATAAATCTGAGTTAATAAGCACGGCTCAATTAGTTTCACACATTTATTGCCTCATCAGGAGCTTTCCTTAACCTTTTAAAAGCTAATGCTGGTGCAGTGAAATGTGTCTACTAGATCATCTCTGCTAATCACGGTGCCGATGGACAGTTTCTGTATTTCGTTGTGAAGAACTGGTTTGATCTTGTCTCAATCTATCGGTTCCTGTCTAAACTAAAGCTTATTGTTAAGCTCTAAAGATATCATAGGGGGCTTGCAGGTTTTCTTGTGGAATTTTCAACAAATTGTTGACTGCTCAGACCGCTGCCTTCCTATTTCTGCCCTTCTATTCATATATTGTGTTTGGATTCAGAATGAAACAACCCTTATTTCAACAGACTTTAGCCTTTATGTTGTTTCTTTAAATTTAATTTAGTTGTTATTTCGATAAGTAGTTGTTAGGGCTAAAGAATTAATTATTTACAAAATTTGAATGCTGTCATTGCCAGAGTTTGACTTAGTGTGAACAAATGTTTAGAAGAGAACGGAAGAATATTTTTTCCAATGGCATATAACATATAGGACATTAGCCTTGGGCTATCTATAAGTTGCCAGCCTTCCTAAATATCCATGGTAGAGAAGGGTATATTTTCAAGGTGGGACTCAAACCCGTATCTCGCCCATGAGAACCAAGGTTTTAGCCACTGGACCACAGGGTGACCTCTTTATATTAGTTATAAAAATTATTATTTTATTAGTTTTAACTACACTAGTGTCGGTTGATCGTTTGTATCTAAAAGGAGGATAGAAACTGAACAGATTAAATCCACCAATAGTTATTAAAAGGCAATTTTGAATGTTGGAGCACAAGTAAAAAGCCTGCACTAAAGGCTGTTTGACGACCTTCTCACCAAGAGGGTAAAGCTCATCATTTCTAGGAGCTATAAGGTTAAAGCTATTTAAAACCTACAGAGGCAAGCATGCTTTCAATCATGATGTGGTCCTGGTATTGGAAGGGGTAATTGAATATTTAGGCTGAAAATAGCCAAAGGAATACTCCTAATGAAGCACTAAAGGTGTGAAATAGTTTTAATATTTATTAATTTACGTAGATATTTAATACAGTCAATTTTAAACAATTAAATATTGGTTGGATAATACTTTAAATATGCATACTCAAAAAATTCTCTTGACTACATACTACTGGAACATAAAATTCATTTTCATATTTTATCCTTCTCAAAATCCGTTTTTACAAAATGTTTAAGAAGAATTTTTCTTGTTTTACAGAAACTGATTCCTCACCACAATTGAAGAAATAGTTTAAGGGCCTTACCAAAAGAACTCCACTGTACCTTTTTCTAGCATAGTTTATGCTGAAGGAACAAAACATTTACTTTCAGGAGTGAAGTAACTTAAAAAGAAGAAAAAAACACATGAACAGTGGGAAAAAGTTGGGAGATAAATATGTGTTGCAATTATGCTAACATATTTGGAGGGGGGGCTGGTGATGTAATACTTTAAACAATAAATTATCAAAATTGAGGCAGTAGGAAATATCAAATGTGATTTTAAAAAGATGATTTCGTTTAGAGCCTTCTGCTCAAATTCAGGAAAATAAAAATGCTTTAAGTCCACTCGACAAACCTATATAATGTACTCTATAAAATACAGTCATATTTTTCGTACATGACCACTGCGCATCCGTAAACCCCACTGAGCATGCGCGAACGCAACTGCGCATTCACAAACGCCACTGCACATGCGCAAACGCCAGTGGACACTTTGTTGTAACTTTTTTCCAGTTTAGTCACCGCTAAAGCATATTGATGCTAAAAAGTCTAATTATTACTTACTGCTGCTTGAAGCACAGTGCGGGCTGAACTCCGAGATTTGGGGAAGGGAACAGGGGCCTTCAACTCTCTTTGGAACGGGAGAGATAGACGACGGCTGGCTGTGGGGTCGTGGAGGTCTTCTAAGCTCACCCTGAAAATTATATAGTAAAATAAATAAAACTAATACTGCAACTATATACTGATTTAAATAAATTTAACAAAAGGGACATAAAAATATAAAACAAAAGGACAATCAAGTTCCCCGAGTTTATGTCCCACCCAAAACCCACGAGCACACACAAGCATAGAACTGGAAGATCTGGGTTCAAATCCCAGTCTGGATAGTAACTCATTCGAGAAATAAAGATTTGAAAATTAAGTTACTGCCAGTTTAAAAATACGGTGTATTATTCAGTGGTTTAGGCATGTTAAAGAGATTTTAACAATTTAATCCTGAAGAAAAAAACAATAGAACTAAGCTTTGCAAGAAACCAAAAAGACTGCTAATACAGCAAGTGTATATTTACATATATTTATAGAATTCAGTAATAAAGGACAGGACCACGAATAAACAGGGTGTCCCAAATTTTAATGGCAAAACTTCAGGAGCGTGTAGGGGGTCGAAAAACTAAGACAAAAAGTCCTTTAGAGATTTGCTCGTTCGTGCATACCATCTTCACAGTGTTTAACTGCACGTCAGTGCTAGATGTAATTTTTTTTTTTTTTTTTTTTTTTTTTTTTACGGCGCATCAACAAATCTAGCTATTAGCGCCGACATCCAAAGTAAATGACCCAGTCTCTCATTGTCTATTAAAAGTTAACAAAAAGACTCGTAGATTAAGCACTCTTCTATACTCTCACACCGCTTTTGAAGCATTACCGTTGCAGAAACCGTACATGAAAACTAGATCAGCATCAATAGATTGAATTTTAGAAATTGGTGCTTAAACAATTTGCATTGACAATTTTTTTTCATTAAAAATTTAAATAAGTGCAAAAATGAAAACTTGCTTTGTTTCTTGTTTTGCGATTTTCTCAAAAGTGAAGCGAAAAACAAGCAAATCTCTAAAGAACTTTTTTTTTTAGTTTTTTGGTCCCCTACACGCTCCTGATGTTTTGCTATTTAAATTCGGGACACCCTGTAGAATAAAATACAGGAAAAATAAATAATATACATTACAGTAGGTTTGTACATAAGAAAAATATTCAAACCTGTGGGTTGTGTGGAGCAGGCACACTAATTGACCGAGGGACAGCACACGACTCCAAGCGTGCTGGGTTGAGAATATGGCTGTTGTAGAACCAGTGATTGCTTTGTCCACTTCCAACAAGCCGAGAACTCACAGACCATTCCCCACTTTTAGGGTCTAGGAAGACAGCTGAGTGGCTGAAATAAAATTACATTAATAACAAATTTGTTTATATTAAAAAATGACTAGTATCTTATTCATTGTCATGAAACAGGATCTCTGTATTCCTTTTAATATTGTTTAGCATGAAAATCGGATGTTTGTCTGTCTGTTTGTTTCTTATACAAATCCACACCGTTTGACCGATTTTGACCAAACTTGGCACACAGGTAGGTTTTGATAAGGGGAGTGTCATAGGCTAGGTAAAAATCGTCTAGGACTTACAGTTCAGAGGTCACAGGTTCGAAACGGTGAACCCGACCAGTTACAAATTTGCGTTATTAGAGTTAAATATTACTAATTGGTTTCTAATTTAGTTTTGTTTTCCGAGATAGAGGCACGCCGGGTAACAGCTAGTAGGACTACAAATTGACAATTATTGATATTCAAACCCATTTAACGATATAAATATTAGTCAAAATAATACATTTAAATGTTCACCAGAAAATAATCATTTGATTAAACTAATACAATAATTTTAAAGAGTTCCTAAGATGGCATCTTAGGTATATTTCAGTATAGTTACCTCGGCATAACAGGAACAACAGTTCTTGCCTGGTATGGTGTTCCCGTGTCCTCCATTTTGACTCCTAGAAAAAATAAGGTATTAAAGTATATTAAAAACCTTTTTTAAAATCAAGACCAATTAAATGTCAAAACAAGGCACCAGAGTATGTGTTTACTGTACCAGTGATAGTACAAAGCATCTTTACATATTCACAGTATTAAATTTATTTTATTAACCCTTAGGAGCCAGCAAGCTGCTCTAACTTAGAAGCCCGTGACGCGGGGTCTGTCAAATCTTACTGGTACCACTGGACGGATTTAAATAGCAGTGCCTCCGCCGCCCGTCTCTTCTAATTTCTCCTAATATCCTATTGTTATTTTTAACGTTAAAAAGTTTTCCATCATCTTGGACTTTGGTACTAAAATATTTATTCCTTAAACTTACTGTAGTCTTTGTTACGATGTGGCGCTACACAGCATCTCCAAAGGATAGCAGCAATGACGAGAAGGATTATGAGGGATCCTCCAGTAAAAGCTGCTATAATCACGGGGAGCTGGTCGCTTGGGACCCGCCAAGTAGACCAGTTCCATCGCTCTCCTCCGCTTGTTCCGTTCGTTTCCTGCAAAATTCATATTAAATCATAGAAATCATCATAATTCCAGTAAACCTATTTCATTTAGATAATATTACTCCTTATCGTTACATTTGTTGGAATTCAAGTAGGTATTCTTAGAATAAAGAATTTCACAGGAACATTTAATGTAATTTTCTAATTTGAAAAGCGGAAGTAATAAGTCTGAATATCTGCATATAATACAGTAAAATATGTCTCAACGGCTTCCTTTCTCAAATTAACTTCACTAAGGCGGTTTTAATGTTTATTGAAATACATATTTAACCTTCATGTACTCATGCGGACGGTGAGGTGACCGCCTTTTTGTAATTTTTTGCCAGAGTAGTGGAAGGGCCATGTATTCTCTAGTTGTACTCTCTCATAATAGATCCCACTCAAATCACTTCTCTCTGCCTGTCAGTACAAGTCTCAACAGGTCAGTGGTCAGTTCACCGCCTTGTGAGAGCTTAGCTCATTTCTTTTTCTACTCGTATACTTCAGAATTTAGGTATTTCATTCTATTTTTACTTCATAGACTATTTATATTGAAAGGAAAAAAGTCAAACACTGGCCAAAGGAAGCAATAACTTTGAGGTACGCGATAGGTATTATAGGCCAACAACAACTGCTGAATTATTAGCATTATTTCCTGCTCTATTTTGGATTGCGGTGAAAACAGGAAACCGTTCGAATTTTGCTGTATATTTCAATAAAAATAGAACTGGTTTGACGATTTTGCGAGCCAATTTCAGCCTAACTCGAGTTAAGATTTTTCCTACGGCTATGAGATTTGATAACCTAAACACGAGATTGGAACATCCACCAGCAGACAAACTTGCTTCTATCTAAGAATTGTCTTCTTCCATTGCTAACAGTCAAAGATTGTTCAGTTTAGAGGAATTCCTAACTATTGATGAGATGGTGGTCGCCTTTAGAGGACGACGTCAATTCATCCAGTACATATTTCAAAAACCAGCCAAGGTTTAAAAATGTATTAATTGTGTGATGCACGCATTTTTATACATATAATTTAGAAGTTTATCGGGGTAAACAAATGCCAGGCCCTAATGTACTCTCCAACAAACCATAACTCATTGGCTAGATTGGTTGAATGCAAAGAAGGGACAAATCAAAATTTAACCACTGATAATTATTCTTCAAGTTGCCCGTTGCCTGAATACCTCCTTAGCAAAGGTCTCACTTTTACCATGAGAAAAAAAAAAAGAAGAAATTCCTCCCGAATTTGTGACAGTAAAAAGAAATGCAGTGTCATTTGGGCATTTTCTTCCGTTTTTATGTTCCTTTGTATATTTCATTGATGAAAAAGTGTTTAGAATATTGTTTGAGAGATCCTATTTCAATATTGTATACAAATTTGGGCTTTAAAAGAAAAAAAAAAAAAAAGTCAAGGGATTGATGGAAACTCTTGGGCGGTCAGATGACTGCCCACGCGAGCGGGCGTGTGACTCCGTCTGGCGCGAGCGCATGAAGGTTAAGAATGCACATTTTTGGTACTTCAACAGATATTTTGGAATATAAATACCTGAGGTGCCATTTTTGCAGTCATAGTAACTGACTGTTGGAAGACATTCGTTTTAGCCAAGCCAGGATCATAGCCCAAGAAGTCCCCATCTGAAAACAATCATAACAAAAGGTATTCATAGACATTTTTTATGAAATCACTTTTACAATAGAAAATGTTCAATGCTATTTCTAATTTAGTTTAGATTTATAAAAGGTTATTTGTGAGGCCTGATCAATGATAACTAATACATGTATTTTTGGTCACATTATCTAACGCAAGTCTTTTCCAGCGAATCAAATTGAAAACAATGAGTAAATGTTCATTCAATAAAGGGTAGGAAGTATCAACAAATTCTGACTAAACAAATATCTATCAAATAATGAAAGGCTACATTAACACAATTCAATGAAATGGAACATATAATAGTTTTACAAATATCCAGAAATAAATCGCTCAAAACTGATAGATAGTTTTGAAATGGGAAAGGTTCCTAACAGCTAAAACAAACAATACATAATATTTAAAGTAAACTTTGAAAATGTATTGTTAATACTATTAAAAAAAAAAAGATTATAAACTTTAGGTGGATTTTTTGTAATGGATATTATTAGTAATCTAGAAAATGAATATTATTATTCAATCAATATTTATGAAGCTTATTTTGAGAACAAATTAATTAAAAACTACGCACAAAAAAGTAACAGAACAAATGCAGGTTAGGACATTAACTTAACTGTTATCACAAATTGTAAACAATGCACATATTATGACAATATAACATACTATTCTAAGTTTTTAAAAAGTAACCCAGTTTCGGGAACAGTTACAGCTTTTTGAACCAGGAAGTCTTAATAAAACTTAGGTCAAACAATTAATTCATCTACTAACTAACAGTGAAAAACTGTGTATATCATGAATGTAAATAACTCTAGCTTTAACCTTGTTATGCATTATTCCAGATTAGCAGTGCAACTCAGGTTTTGCGGAAGTCGTAACAAAAATCAAACTAAGAACAAAAAAAAAACTAACTAAACAGATCTAAGGAACAGATCTAAAGCTCAGATCTGTCAAGGCCAGCTGTTCCCTCCCTCAACTTCCCACTGCTGCCGCCATTTCTAATTGCCACCTTTCACTACTTGTTGAAGTCAGTGTTGCCCTATCACTACAACACAGCAATTCTTCTTCTCCACCCCCCCCCCCCTTCCTCAACCTTAATCTGAAGAATATAGTATGTAATTGAATCTCAAATTATATTTATTGATATTAATTTAAAGAATAATATGCCATTAGAATTGTGCTATACATTAGTTCGAGAAATGGTAAGTTTTGTAACAAAGACAATAAAAAACGCCTTTACATTGTAGACAAAAAAATTGAATTTCTTTAAAACTGTTTATCGGGTCAATAGAAGCAGTGTAGGAAAGACAAAAATCTTCGAAATTAAAAATAATATTTTATCAAATAGTAATAGTTTAAATTTTTAACAAGGTGGAGATAGTCAGGGTTCACTCATATTAGTTCTTAAAACTACATTTATTTAAAAAAAAAAATTAACAACGTTTCGGCATGAATTTCAAGCCTTCCTCAGGCCAATGAGGAAAGGAAAAACTTATCGTATGGAATATCACATACATATATGCATATTCGTAAACTTAATACATTTCTCTGTAAAGTATTTAATTTACCCCCATAAGAAACATGGTTATAATTATAACCGAAAACAATACAATAAATATTAAAAAAAATGCATTTAATATTTTTTTGGAATGATTCCAGTTTTCCTTTACAGTGTCCACTCATACTTAAAATAAATATTCAGAGCCATATCTTAGGACTTTTAAAAATAAAAATCTGATCTCCAGGTAATTCAATTACAGAGACATTTCAAGGAAAATGACAAGTTGAGACTTCTTGGAATAAATCTCATTGCTAAGCTGTCTAATATTTTCAGTAAGTGACATTATTAGATTGTAGTAATTGACATCATCTGTTGATGTTGAAGGTCCTTTCAGCATATTTAAAAGAAATTAGGATTCTATATTTTCTTTTTAAATTTTAAATAACTCTACTAAATATAAATACATAATATTTCTTCTGTAGGAAATTACATTAACCATTTTAATTTTAATTATAACATCGATAAGCATGATTCTGGGGTTTTCTCCAAAATAGGTCTACTTTACTAAATGTGCTGATTCCAAAACTGAAATAGTTTTTTTTTTTTTTTTTCTATCCTTAATAATATAACATAAATTCAATACAGGCTAGTATAAAAATGCATATTTTACTATTTCCTGTACTGTGAAAAATTGGTACGTGATGAAGAAAAACTAAGTATATCTACTACTACTAAGTAAAAGTAGTATATATATTGTATCATATTCTGATTCAATACACTCAAATTAGGGATAATGACATATTAAAATAAAAACCCCAGACAAAAAGTTAAATTTTGTAGACCAGTTTGGTTCAACAAAACTGTTATTGAGGAAATATGCAAATAATAGTTTCGGATGCCTGAAAACAAAAGAGGACGTTTGGGAAAAAATAAATATTAAAATATTATATATATATATATATATATATATATATATATATATATATATAAATATAAATATATATATATATATATATATATATGGACACTTAACAGTTTTCCGAGATATTTTTATTTATTTATTTAATTGAGGAGCTCCGCAACGCAGGCTATAAGCTCCATGATGTCTTAGATACAATTTTCCGAGATATTATTTATTTGTTTAAATTTTAACGTACGTTACTATTAACTACGAATTTTTGGGACGGGTTATCTACAGGTTACCACCCTTTTCTAGCCAGGATAGGGCTGACACCTTTTTTTTTTTTTTTTTTTTTTTTTTTTTTTTTTTTTTTTTTTTTTTTTTTTTTTTAAAAGAAAAGCCACCGCCACATAGTGGGAATCGAACCCACGACAATCGGCACGGAGTGTTAATTGCTCACGCTTTAACACCCACGGCCTCCGGGCCACCGAGAGATATTATTATCTTTATTACAAATTAATGTTTTGAAAAATATTAATTGTAAAGATATTATCTTTATTACAAATTAATGTTTTGAGAAAATGAAAGACACTTCTAGGATTTCGGAGATACTTATAGGAGGCACTTAATGTCAAATAATTATAGTTTTGAGGGCAAAAATTGCGTGAAAAACCCGCAGTACTAAGTACTAACAGGAATACGATAGGTTTTCTACTGCAGTAAAACGAATGAAACAATTTTTAAGACAATATTTGCATCAATTTTCACGAAAAGTAGATACTACTTTTCGTAATTATTTTTTGGTTTGGAGAGTCAGAAACGATAGATTCAGTGAAAAATCTTTTCAGATGTTTGACATTCATCCAAAGTAAGATATTTAAATTTTGGGAAGGCTTAGAGTTAGTAGAAGTATTTGAACAAAAAATAAAGTTAATAGCACACATGAGCAGTTTAGGGATTTTCGTATATTTTTTTAAATATGTCGAAACGTTTTAGAGAAGAAACCATAAGAAAATTTTCTAAATCTTCTGCGAAATCGGCTCTTCGTCGGAGAAATAAGTGCTTACAATTTTTAAAGAGTTGGTTCCCTTTCTTTGAGTGTTTTTAACTGTTTTCCAATGCTTATAGTTTAAGCGTTTTTTTTTTTTTTTTTTTTTTTTTTTTTTTTTTTTTTTTTTTTTAAACCGTAAAATGCTATAAGAACATACGAGAAATAAGAAACATTTTTTGGTAATAGAAGTTTCCGAGTGGATGTGTCTGAAGAGGCCTGTATGGCCGGCCATACACGTTCAGGTTTACCGGAGAGGTTTACCTGTACAGGTGACCTGCGCAGGTAGGTAAACCGGAGCGTGTGTGCCAGCCCCTTTCCGGTATACCTGTGCAGGCGTAGCGCCATGTACAGGTATACCGTAGAGGAATCAAAATTAAATTATTTTTACTTGCGCGGGCGAGTAGACTGGAGCGTGTGTGTTACTCATCCGGTATACCTGAGCAGGTAAACCGGAGCGTGTGTGCCAGCCCTTCCGGTATACCTGTGCAGGCGCAGCGACCTGTACAGGTATACCGGAGAAGAATCAAAATTCAATTCTTTTTACCTGCGCCGGCGAGTAGACCGGAGCGTGTGTGGGCTCTCGCCTGTTCCGGTATACCGAAGAGGTATATCGGAGAGATACACCTGTGCAGGTATACCTCTTCGGTATACCGGAACGTGTATGGCCGGCCTATGTTCTTAATGGCATCTTAAAGCTCACTTTTATTTCAGATTGCAAAAAATTCACTTTATCTATTCCAAATAAAACTAGGAATAATAATTATGGATACGCGCTAAGATGACGCAGTTCCTACGAGTCGGGCATTAATATGAATAATAGTATAAATGAACAATTATTATAATAAGAAAAGAAAATAGTCAATTATGTGGTGCAAACCACAGTAGCGGCTAACCATGACATCGCTGACAGAATAGTGCCCAACCATTTATAGTAGCGCAGTGATAAAACAAGAAAATATCTTGCATAATTTGGAAGTTTTATCAATGAGAATGTTAGTTAGGGAAAGAACTTAAATATTTGAGGCGATAGTGGAGGGGAGATAAGAATGTTTGACTGAATGAAATAAGACTCATGGATATTGAAGACACTTTTCACTAGTGGGAATAACGTGGTCATAGCGTTTTTCCTAAGAAATCTTATCCAAGGTGTAATTTGGATCGTTTAGAACAGAAACTATAAATATTTCGCCCTCAAACATCCGAAAGACATTTTGCGTTTCAGAACCTGGCTGACGAAGATGAACCCATCGAAATATTCCAGGAAGAAGTGGGAAGGAGTATCACCACTGGAGAAAAATGTCGTTCTATTCAAATATATATATATATATATATATATATATATATATATATATATATATATATATATATATATATCTTCTTTCTCTAGCTGGATCAAAAATAGATATTTGGTAAAAAAAATAAAAAATAAAAAATACTTTTTGTTGAATTTGAAAGGTCTAGTTTCGTCCGATGGAACAAGATATTTGGGCAAACGTCGCGCGAGAAAAATCGTGACGCTTATATGTACGTATGTATGTATGTATGTATGTATGTATGTATGTATATATATATATATATATATATATATATATATATATATATATATATATATATAGCTAAAAACTGCATGCTGTTTAAGATCAATTTTCTTAATTTCTGTTGAAGATAGCCGGACAACAGCTATTTAATATAAAGTATGTGTAGCATGGCTCGCTGGGTAACAGCTGGTATTATATAATTTTGCCTCCCATTTTAAACGGATACAACGTTTATACAAGTTGTAGTTAGTAGGACGCCGCAGATTAACTCAACACACGATTATAGGGCAAACTTCTCACCGCTGGAGGCTTTGTCTTCTCGAGCTTGGTGAAAGCAAATTATTCGGCCCAGTACTTCCTCATATCCGATTATTTCAACTGACGGCTTTATTATCTTCGACCTTTGTTAAGGATTTCTTGTTTTACTTGCTATTTAAATTCACTCCTCGTTACCAAACGTAACCAGAGGAGAAAATCCTGGAGATAATAAACTATAAATACTACTGCTGCTTCGTTAAAGTTACAGTTGACAGCGAAAGGTTTAAAATATTTACTGCTTGATCGCAACGGAGGCGACAAGCAAATTATTAAGTCTATATGGAAACGTCAGCTTTGAACAAAAAGATAATATTAGTAAATAAATTAAAATAGATAATCATAACATAAAGGAAATAAATATAATTTCAGAAAAAGTATCAAATACATTGAAAAGGCAAAAATAAAGTATTATTTTATGTTCAAAGCTGACGTTTCCATATAGACTTAATAATTTGCTAGTCACCTCCGTTGCGATCAA
Source organism: Gonocerus acuteangulatus (assembly GCA_946811695.1). NCBI lineage: Eukaryota > Metazoa > Arthropoda > Insecta > Hemiptera > Coreidae > Gonocerus > Gonocerus acuteangulatus. The sequence goes on from OX328130.1 coordinate 50,284,250, forward strand.
GCAGTAAATAAATATTTTGCTTTCACTCTGTTCATTAGTCGATTTATTTACTGATGTCTTAAATTGTTAAGTGTTTTGTATTGCTATTACCATAATAATATATATTTATAAATTATATAAATACAATATATATATATATATATATATATATATATATATATATATATATATATATATATCTTTATTATTATTAATAATCTCCATTATGGCGATATTTATTTATTTATCGCCATAATGGAGATTATTCTTGCATTAATTAGAAAACGATGGTTTGATTGTATTTTATTTACTACTAGCCGTTACCCGGCCTGCCATGCTACACCTACTTTCTGCATATAGAAAAGCCTAAATAAATTAGAAACCAAATAAGTATTATTAAAATCTAATAACACGAATCTGTAACTGTTATGAACCCGTGGCCTCCCAACTGTGAGTCCTAGACGACTTTGACCTAACCTATAGCACCCCCCGTATCAAGACATACATGTATACCAAGTTTCGTAAAAATTGGTCTAACGGTGTGGATTTGTATAAGGGACAAACATACAGACAGACAGCTGGTAGATTTTTTTGACCTAGCCTACGGCACTCCTCAGATTAAGATCTACCTGTGTACCGAGTTTAGTCAAAATCGGACGAACGGTGTGGATTTGTATAAGGGACAAACATAAAGACAGATAGCTATAAGACGTTTTTGACTTAGACTACGACACTCCTCAGATTAAGATCTACATGTGTACCGAGTTTAGTCGAAATCGGACGAACGGTGTGGATTTGTATAAGGGACAAACATACAGACAGACAGCTGGTAGACGTATTTGACTTAGCCTACGACACTCCCCAGATTAAGATCTACATGTGTACCGAGTTTAGTCAAAATCGGACGAACGGTGTGGATTTGTATAAGGGACAAACATACAGACAGACAGCTGGTAGATTTTTTTGACCTAGGAGATTTCTCGTATCAAGACCTACCATTATTCCAAGTTTGGTCAAAATCGGTCAAACGGTGTAGATTTGTATAAGGAACAAACAAACAGAAAAACAGACAGACACGTGATTTTTATATATATAGATAAATGTCGGAAAACATTTAGATATACCTGTGGACCTGACCGAACTTCTAACAGATGACAGCCAACATATTGAAGCAATAATTAAACATTTTAAAAATATCAACATAAACACAAAAATTTAACTTATTTTATTTTATTGGTCTCGCTTAACGTTTTTTAATCTTTATTTTTAACATAACCTTTATTCACTGACATAGTGTTATTATTATGCAATTACTCCAACGTTATGTTTTATGTGTCAGACTTAAAGATTGTATGTTCTGTTTTGTTTCATATAATTGTTTTCTTTAAACTACTTCAATATCTAGTTCAATTTTATTGTGTCGTCCTTAAAATTGAACTAGATATTGAAGTAATTTAAAGAAAACACTCCGTGCCAAAGGGTCGTGGGTTCGATTCCCACTAGGGGTGGTGGCTTTCCTTTAGGAAAAAGAAAAGGTATCAGCCCTATCCTGGCTAGAAAAGGGTGGTAACCTATAGATAACCCGTCCTAAAATTCGTAGTTAATAATAAATGGACGTTAAAATTTAATCATAATCAATATCTAGTTTATAATTAGATGCATATGTAAGATCATTTCAATGTATATAACTAAAGACGTTTAAGTTCAAATAACTATGTATGTTTAAGTGCACAAACATTTATGATATCAAATGTATTTGTATAATTCCAATGTCATAATGTGTTCATAATTGGACGAATATGTAAAAACATTTTTGAGAGAATCGCCTTCGTAGCGAGTGCTCATCAATGAATAATTAGTAAAATAGACATAAACGTCGTTTCAGTAATCACAATTGATTCATAAAAAAACACGAATTTACTCTCATAAAATTTTGAATTTATTCTGTTTCTGTTGGGAATTGAACCATACTTTATATGAACTTCTTTGTTGCACTTGAGATCTACTATCACCTCCAGAAAGGTTGATATCTTTCAGGAGAACATGACAATTACCTATATTTAATTGTAAATCACTGATCACCTTTTTCAATCAATACAAAAAAAAAAAAACGATTAACATGAAGCTTTCAAGATGGATATAGAGAAGCATGTCATTTGCATACAAAGTTGGGCAGCCCACTTTATTAATTAATTAATTCGTTTTAATAAAGTTTTCTTCTTCTTCTTCTAGAACCTAGAAAGAAGATTCCCTATTAACTACGAAACCTCGGGTAAATTTAGTTTTTTTTTTTTTTTTTTTTTTTTTTTTTTTTTTTTTTTTTTTTTTTTTTTTTTTTTTTTTTTTTTTTTTTTTTTACGGCCGACATCCAGGGTGCAGCGAGGAATTTTTCCAGCGAGCCTTGAGATGAGAAAATTCCTGCCGGAGGTGGGAATCGAACCCACCATCTCCCGCTTATGAATCCAGCGCGCTAGCCACTAGACTACGGGAGACCCCGGGTAAATTTAGTGTTACTGATTACGTTATATTAAAAAACGTCATAATTTATTGTTATTTCCTAGAAAGGAGAATCCTTCCTGTTAATGGTAACGCTAGCCGAGGCAGCGTGAAGCTGCTCATGGAGCCCAAGGTTGGTTTTAGCACTTTCCTCCGAAGGAAAGTAGCTATTGAGGTTGGACTCATGACGGAATTTTTGAAAAATTTCTTCAAATCTTTATCGATCCTACCTAGTAGACACCGAAAATGACCCCCGTTAAAATTTATATATATATATATATATATATATATATGTGTCTGTTAACACGATAGCGGCCAGAGTTTTTGTTTTTTCGTCACGAAACTTGGTATATAGCATTCAATTAGCAAACGATTGAACGAGTTCGTTAACCACCAAAGTCGGTCCACCGGAAGGGGGGGTTTACCCCGAACCCAAAACACTAATTTGACTATGTCAGCCGTAATATTTGTTATATTTAAACGAAACTTGGTATTCGTAGTGGTAATATAGAGAGAAAAGTGAGATATAAAAATGAACTAAATCGGTTCATTAGAAGGGGGGGTTTACTCTGGACCCACAATACCAATTCGCCACTACCAGCCGTGATTTTTGGTATATTTCGATGAAACTCGGTATTCGTAGTGGTAATCCAAAGGTAAATAACTGTTGTAAAAATAAACTAAATCGGTTCATTAGGAGGGGGGGTTTACTCCGGACCCACAATACCAATTCGCCACTACCAGCCGTGATTTTTGGTATATTTCGACGAAACTCGGTATTCGTAGTGGTAATCTACAGGTAAATATGTGTTGTAAAAATAAACTAAATCGGTTCATTAGAAGGGGGGGTTTACTCTTGACCCAAATTCTTAATATACTCATACCGGTCGTAATTTCTGCTGTATTGTAACGAAACGCGGTATACGTCGTGGGTAAATCATGAGAAAGAAGTGTTGTAAAAATGAGCTGAATCGGTCAATCGGAAAGCGGGGGTTTAATTTGTAATATATTTCAATAGAAAAGCCCGTCAGACGTAGGTTCACAAAGCCGCCGCAAGGAGCGCTTTCTACCACTAGAGTGACTGTATCCTGTTCCTGCGTTAGATCAAAATACGATAATATGAGGTTTTTTGTATTTATTACGTAGTGTAATAGGTACCATGTGTAAACATAACTCTGGAAGCAAATTATTAATTGATCAGTTACTCATTACAAATTTAAAAGAGAACTATTCATGTTTTTATTTTATTTATGTAGGATATTTTAAGCAAATTGTTCTGGAAAGCAATCTACACTACCCAAATTCTGAGGAAAGTGCTTAGTTATGCAGCTCCTGCGTGACGGACTTTTTATAGGTGTCAGGGTTGAAGTTCCAAATATTCGGTTCGATCCCGCGAAACTTCTGAGATTTTTCATCCCTACAAAATATTATCGATCACGGCATTCTATTAAATTATATTTTGGCAAGCCTTCGAAAAAAAAAAATACATGTTACTCGGAGCAAGTAAAAAAAAAAAAAAAAAAATTAATAGAAATAAGCACAAAAATAAAAGTTTAAAAAACCCTAATTTATATTAAAAAAAAACAAAAACAAAAACATACCCCTAAAAGACCACGATTACTTTTAGGTGACTATGGGTGAGCGTTAGAGAGGAGGATTCTACTCGGGGGCTCATAGTTGGACCTACGGATAGGGAGGGGGGGGGGGGGGGGGGGGGTAAGTCGCTAAGGATGAATGAAGAAATTTACTACTTGCTATAATGCGGCGGTAAATGTTGTGGAACACCCAAGCAGGAAACGTAGGCAGCCTGGGAAAAAACCGAACGGTGGTCAAGAGAGCTTACGAAACGCGGTAGTTTTTTTTTTTTTTTTTTTTTTTACGGAGCATCGACATAATTCTTGGCCATTAGCGCCGACATCAAGGGTGCAGCCAGGAATTTTCTCAGTGAGCCCTGAGATGAGAAAATTCCTGCCGCCGGTGGGGATCGAACCATATCCCGCTTATGAATCCAGCGCGCTAGCCACTAGACCACGGGAGACCCCACGAAACGCGGTAGTTGTTAGTTTTGTAATTAATGTTGTTGGGGTTTTAATTAATATGGACCCATTAAGAAATCGGCCAGTTTTAGGAATTTCGTTCTGTAGATGGGATTCTAGTGTCATGAAAGTTGAATGTATGTTTTTGTGTAATGGCTTGTTCTGCGAGAGTAGATCTGTCAATTGTCTTTGTTCTTATTGGTTAGTGTGTGATGATTATTAGGCATTTGCGGAACCAAAAGAACCAACGGATATTTTACCACCAAATGTGAAAACGCTAAATTATGTCCGAGTGGCGATGCTAAAAAATGCGATCGGGCAAAAACGACAATGATGGCACAGTACTGGGAAGACGATCAATCCTGTCCCTTCATCAGGAATGACGAGTCAGTCGGAAATGGCCTATTCTTAGCCGGCACAAGACGACTGCGCATCTTTTAGTCCTGCAGCATCAAAGCCACTCTCAAGAACTGTCCACTCTTTAATCTCCTTTAATATGTTATCTTTAGTTTTCCAGTAATTATTTTACACGAGTAGTACCCATCCCTACTTTATAATTAAATATTGCTAACCAAACAAGGTATGTAAAATTTATACAATTTCGGTATGATGATCAGACTCACCCGTTGTGATCTAACTTCCCACAAAGGAAACAAGTCTGGATCACAAGAACTGGATCATCTTAGCGCATTTCTATCCTTATGTATATTCTTTGTAAAGCTTGGAATAGAAAATGCAAAAGTTTTGTATTAATCATTCTTAAAAAATGTTAAAAATTTAAATTTAAAAATAAAATCTCAAAGAGAAGCAAGATCTTACGCACCACATCTGGAAACTGACAGTATTATAAGTGGAATCCATTTAAACACCTATTTCTTCGAACGAGATCGCTCTATTAAAAATCACTTAAGAACCTTGTAGGAAATTTAATAAGCTTTCAAATAGATTCTTTGTATTTGCATTCTTTGGATTTCTTAAAAGGTTTCAAGATATATAGCATTTTTACTGAAAAAAAAAAAAAAAAGAACAAAACGGTTATAGATACAGCCTTGGAAATGGCGTCATTAGATTCCCTACGTCCAATTACTTATTACACTTGCGCCTGGTAGTAACGCAAAACCGTAAGAGAACAGACAGCTATATACATAAATATATTCACAAAAATTTGAACCACCGTTATTTTCGCAATGTATGTGTCTGAAACGTGAATTTTCTACTAGCCAGCACTTCCGGATTGCTTCTTGAGGTCAACCTTGTTTGCGGGTTTCCTCCCTATGGAGTGAGGGAGGAACCGCACTGAAACGCCAAAGGGATGACTGAGTTAAGATGACAAATATCGCAGGATCATGTTTTGTTGAATTTAGGCGAAACAAATAGCTCCTTGTCGAAATCTTCCAGTTTCTACTTGCCTAATGTTCCAGGTCCAAGGGCGAACCTAATTAGTTTTCTTACGACAACCTTTACAAATACATGAATAGCTTGTTTCATTTGGGGCTATTCTCCTTAAGTCGTATTCTCATGCGGGGTATGGAGGTACGAGTCCCGCTTGTCGCAGATTCACTTTTCTCGGCGACGGACTCGCAGAAAATACTGCAGGCTACAGCACGAGTGTTTAAAAAGGGTGATGCGTCATAGAAATAAAATATTTGTTTCGAAACGTACTAAAAGTCCGTCCTTCAAACTGTGTAAACTGAACACAACTATTAATAAGACAACGAATTCAATAATAACGTAGGTTAAGAAACATTGTTGAGGCTAAAACTAACCTATATTAACCCAATAAATATAGAAAATTTAGCTGTCTCTATTTTTTTTTTTTAAATTTGGTTTAACCAGCTGAATTAAAAATCTAAAAAAAAAAAATCCCTTTTCTGGAGAATAACTTATTTCATTAATTAGTTTCAATTGCTAAACTATAGCTAGTTTCGTTGACCGTGAAAAACATTACGCCATACTTATATTTTAATAGAAAATGTTCATTTTACATCCTCTCCCCAAATGTGTTCCTAAAAGTTCAAAAATCAAAAAATATCCTGTTACTATAGTGAATCCTTCGAAATTTAACCCCATTGCATCATGCTTGGGGTTTGTTCTTTCCAGTAGAGTTTTAGCCTAGCTCCGAGATGAGGGACGCTGCGTAGCTTGAAATTAACGAGGAGCCCCTGAACGTCTTAATACGATCACCTCTTACCCCTAACCACTTTAGGATATTACCGCCGAGAAGAGGGCCATCGTCGAAAATCCTCGTCTCAGCTAGGAGTTATCATCCCTTCAAGATATGAACATAACATAACGCACACTATGAGGAATCAATGAATGAGAGTATAATTGAAGGCGCCTGGGCAAAATAGTGCCAAGCAACAATTTTAACAAAACTTAACTATAGGGTCTCCCGTGGTCTAGTGGCTAGCGCCTTAGATTCATAAGCGGGAGATGAGGGGTTCGATCCCCACCGGCGACAGGAATTTTCTCATCCCACGGCTAGTTGGGAAAATTCCTTGCTGCACCCTGGATGTCGGCGCTAATGGCCTAGTTGTCGAAGCGCCGTAAAAAAAAACAAAAAAAACTTAACTATAGCTGATATATACTGGATTTTATGTGAGACTATCAGTTGAAATGGTTAGGGGCAACACGATTAATTAGCAGACAGACCACTTCGTAGTCATATTTTAGTAGCATCATAATAGACTGAAAGTCCCACATAATATCCAACATATAGCGGCTATATATATACCCTTTGTTAAAAATGTTGCTTGGCACTATTTTGCCCCGACCCCATCAATTCTGAAAAGGATATTCAATTCAATTTTTTATTACCTTTCAAGTCACAGCTTATAGCATATTTTATACAACATCGTTTGTTTATATATTAGTAAGTTATATATTAACTTGGTGAGGTTACAAAACGTAGTAGCCCTGGAATACGCCACATACAACTGACCGTGTGAAAAAACAGAGTCAGGCAAGTTCAGCCATGAAATCAAAATTGGTTTCATTTCGATATATCTCGACAGAGGATAGATAGGTCGAGGGCAGGATTAAAAAAAAAAAAAAAAAAAAAAAAACGTTTTTTCGATTGTAATTTTTCAAAAAACAACTGAAATGTGAATAATTTTTATATTTCCCCGGTGTAGTGGTTAATTTTATAAAAACCAACTTAAATGTAACTCATTTGTATAATTTTCTGGTGTAGCTGTTAAGAAAGGCTTTAAAATGATGCCTCCTTTATGAAAATTGATGAATTATTAAGGAAGTTATGGCGTACCGAAAAAAAAAGCACTTGATTTGGTTAGTTCCTTGCATACTCATCTGTAATGATTCACTTTTTAAGCCAATGTTTTGGTGTTATAACCTGCTCTGTTTAACGTCTTTCGATATATTTATGTATGAATGTATGTATATTTTGTTTTTATTTAGTTTTTTTTTTCTACAAAGCCCATTTTCTGAATAAATAAATTCAAGAGCCTAATATAATGAGAGGGACATTAATTTGTAAGTGGTTTCTCGGAGTAAGGACTATACTTTTGTATATGAGCAAAATTTCTTCCGAATTTGAGTAATTGCAAGTGAAACCTTTCAAAATCTGCGAGATAATCCAAGTAAAAGTTCCGAGAATGACAAGTTACAAATTGTCATCAGAGGAAAAGCTGAAGATTAAATTGATCCTCAACCACATGTCCCAAGTCATCCTCATCAGCTGTACTCTGTCCGGCGAAGAACCTTAGAGAGAAAGCGGTAATCTTGAAACCTACGCCTGGAAGAAGTGAAAAGGAAAGTATCAATAAATCGGTGTAAACAATAACATTAAACGTGTCTAACGAGCAACTTACGGGGGCCGGGTCTCACTTTCATCGGTGACTAGCAGGTCCTGAAGCTGGTGTTTTGGAAAGCGAAACCAGCTCTATGTAGGAACCGGTCTGTGGTCGATGCGTGATTTGGACGCTTTTTTACAAACGCTTAATAAACTTGTGTAGATCTTGCCCTGTCATTTATGGGATATTTAAAGCTGAAAACAGAGAGCCTTTCGTTTTGAGAAAATATTATATAGAACGTCGGATACAACAGTTGCAATTCAATTAACGTCAGGCTTCTTGAATGGGAGGTGACGGCCTAGGAAAAACGCGTGCCCGTTTCTGTTATTATTCCTAGCGTCATCACCACCCGGTTTCCCAATAAATATATAAGAACATATCCCAAAATCCCAGCTTTGTAAAGCAAAAAACATAGGCGTTCCGATTTTGTCCACGCAAATCTTGCCCAAAAAAACATGTTCTGAAACAATGGATTCTGCTGGTTAACGAACTTGAAGTTTAAAACCATATAAAGTATTTTTGTGCTAAATTTCATTAAAATCGATCCACTTTTGATCCACCCGGGAGCGAACAGACAAATATATGAATATATATTTATATCTAGGCACACAGTAGTGCACCACGCCAAGTTCCGGCTTACGCACACTGTGTGAATATTACAGGAAGTGTTAGAGCCGATATTTAACCTCTCATAACTTGGAACCAGTTAAAGATAAACTTATGAAATTTTACACAGATATTATACTAAGAGATTTGAGTAAAACTAGAAGGTTTCATAATTTTACTTTGAAGCGTTTCTGAGATACAGGTAATGGAAAATAGGAATTTATACGACTCACCCACTCATCAAAATTATTAGACAATTCCCGAAAAGCTAGGGACTTGAAATTTTGCAGGATTATAGAGATTAGGGTGATATTAAAGGAAAAAATCGAAAAATCCAGAAAAGTTGTGTTAGACGCCACTCCGAAGAGTACCCGTTTCGTATTTGTTGTTCCTTCGGAAACCCATCATACCTTCCGAAACCAATCATGTGGGGCATCATATAAATCGTCTAGGTAAGAGACAAACATATACAAATTTTAACCACCGTTATTTTCGTCATATATGAGATCTGAAACGTGAAAGTATCTAGTCGGCATTTCCGTATTACGTCATGAGGTCAACCATATAAGCGGGTTTCCTGACTGAGCTTTGGTCCAGGTGTATTTTCGCATGCATTGAATTAATCGTATGTATTTCACAGGAGCATTCAGCCAAGTCTGTTTACAGCACACAATAGAGGAATGTAGCATTGCGAAAATAGCACATTGTAAATAGAACTTGGTTCAAACATGAATCCATTATCTATTAATCAAAGTAGAAGGGACAACCATCCTCACTTACAATCTGATGGCGTATTACATACCGTCAATGCTCAATTTCATATTTAAACCATTTCTTCCACTCCTCCATAGGTAGGAAACCCGCTTACGAGGTTGATGATCTCTAGCTGGCTCAAATATGAACGGAATTTTGATGAAATTTGGCATACAAATATTTCATGTGATTTCGAAGTTCAAGTTCGTTAATCAACAGAATCTGCGCAAAGGTACACGTTTTATAAGTAATTGGGCGTGAAGAATCTAACGAAACCTTTTTCAATCTAACGAAACCTTCTGTAACGTTTTCGATATTTCTAAATAATAAATAGTCGCCCAATTACGAAAATTACTTCAGATACGTTTCTTTTTGTTTTTTTTTAGGACATTTATTAAATTTTCGAATGGATATTGTATATGTATGAGTTTGTCGCCAATGTTGCGATGCTCAACAATGAAATAAAATAAATAAAAATATTGTACCACGATTTTCCAACTGTTTTAGAGAATTTAAGAAAATATATGAAAATCCTAATAATATCCGTATGTAAATATGTTAAAACTGATACCGAATTTAAATATCTTAGGGGTGAATTTCACACATTGTGGAAATATTTCAACTAAATCCTTACGATTCTAAGTACCTATAAGTAGGGAAGGAAAAAGCGCGCTAAATTTAACCCAAGTCCGCAGAAACAAATCTTTATGAAATTTCTGCTGATTAAATATTTTATATAAGGACTTTCTCATCTGGATAACGCATAAATAATCATTTTTAAATAAAAAAAAATTGTAACTTTATTTATAATCCTCTTTATATGGAAATTATGTAAAATTCTTCGTGGTAGGTCATGGAAGAGTTGAGCCGCAGCTAACTTTTCCCGGTGTGGAATCGAGGAAGAAATTAACATTTTAATCCCAACAAGTCCTTGTGCCTTCATATCCCACATACATAATGTCTAAATCGTCTAGGGAGTTAACAACATGGACTTTTGACAGACAGGATAATACCGCTGGCAACTATAACCCGTTCAGATAGATGGAAAAGTTCGATTCCGCATGCGCGAAATTCTGATGGTAATATTCCCAACGTTTACGCTATTTGTAAATTCCCATTTCAATGAACAATACACTACGTGAAACCCTATAAAAACTGATTATGGTGCAGGGAAGGCTTTGAGAGGTCAGGCAAGAGAGAGAGAGTGTTTAATCTTTATCAATTCTTAGTCATTGCTAAGCTGAAAACAATTTTAACTATAACGCTGCCTGTTCAAATAGATGATGGACCCTTTTTATTTCAATTGTAACCGTTTCCATTTCAAATGTAACCCTCGAAATTTCTTGCTATATTATTTTTATTTTTTAATATTTTTATTTTTTTTTTAATTTCTAAACTATTATTGGGACACAACATTAAACGAGTGAAAATGAAATGAATACAATTTTCGAAAATCAATGATTTTGAAGGGTGTTAAAAAAAAAAAAAAAAAAAAAAAAAAAAAAAAAAAAAAAAAAAAAAAATAGATCAAAACTTTAAACTAATTTTTATTAGCAAAACTTTTATTTAAAAATGTCAAGAGAATTTTTATAAAAAAATTCTAGCCTATAGAAATTCAAATAAAATTTTTAAATAACTATTTGAAAACAATTTTATAGATAGAATTCTGATTTAACCGTTAAAAAAGATTTTCTTTAAATTGTGATAACACTTTCGGTCTCTGAAATTTTCAAGGGTGACAATTGAAATGGAAACGGTTACAATTGAAATAAAAAGGGTGACAATTGTGTTATAAGGCGTTACACTTGTTTTGGAAAGGGTTTCAACTCATTTGGAAAGGGTTACATTTGAATTGGAAAGGGTTACATTTGAATTGGAAAGGGTTACATTTGAATTGGAAAGGGTTACATTTGAATTGGAAAGGGTGGCATTTGATTTGTA